>QKWP01000353.1:134431-178738 GCA_003550325.1 Gigaspora rosea | reverse complement strand
CACAATATTTTACTAATTAATTCTAACTTATTGCACTAGATAAACTTGTTCAGAGCCTAAAAATACATTAAATCGGCAGTCTTGCTTTTATTTTACTTGAAATTTGGAGAAAAAATGCTTAAATTTGACTTTTTTGATCAAAAATCCAAAATTGTGCATCTATTCTCCAAATTTCAAGTAAAATCAAAATAACTCTGCCGATTTGATGTATGTTTAGGTGCTGTACATGTTTACTTAGTGCATAAAGTTAGAGTTAATTAATAAAAATTTGTGTATAATAAGATTTTATAAAATTTTATTAATAAAATTCTATAAAATCTTAAGATTCATACAATTTTACTAATTAATTTTAACTTATTTCACTAGGTAAACTTGTTCAGAGCCTAAAAATACATTAAATCGGCAGAATTGTTTTTATTTTACTTAAAATTTGGGGAATAGATGCATAATTTTGGATTTTTGATCAAAAAATTCAAATTTAAGCATCTTTTCTCTAAATTTCAAGTAAAATAAAAATAATTCGGCCGATTTGATGCATTTTTAGGTGCTGAATATGTTTACTTAGTGCATAAAGTTAGAATTAATGAATAAAAATTTGTGTATTATAAGATTTTATAAAATTTTATTAATAAAATTCTATAAAATCTTATGATTCATAAAATTTTACTAATTAATTCTAACTTCATGCACTAAGTAAACTTGTCAGCACCAAAAAATAAATATAAGTATATTCAGACTCAGACCAGTCTGTATAAAATTTAGAGTCTGAGTCTGGTCCGATCCTGGACCGTACCTGAACCGGACCTATTCCGATCCTGTCCGGACTCAAACCGGACCTAATCATTTGTTGTTTAAGTCCCCCCCTCTAAAAAATTTTGAACTTGTAATGTTAAACAAAGAATTAAATTGGAGTGGCCTAACCAGTTAATTCAACTAGCATTAAGACAATCCTGACCTATGATCAACATAATTCGCCTAGCATTAAAAAAGACTTTTCATATAGTTAGCTAAACGGTTCCAATTCCTAAGATCCTATAAACTTCTGTACTCTATAATTCTATTCAAAGTTGGTTTTAATTAATTAGCACTATCAATTTAAAATCCGTAATCAAATTTATGTACTTATTTATACTTTACGAACAATTAGTAGATGTAGCAGGCTATTTTTTGCTTGATCAAGTCATTAAATTTAGTTGACCTTACCACATTAATTATTAATAGTTAAGACTGGCTGTGCAATACACGAGAAAGTTTGGATATGGAACCACACGAACCTGCACGTAAATCTATACGAGACAATGTATGGGAAAGCACGTTTACAGCACGTAAAAGGGCGCGGATTCCGTGCAACGGTGCACGTACTTACGTGCAATTTTAAGTGTTTTCTCGTGCATTGTCTCGTGCATATTTACGTGCAGGTAATATATAATAGCATATATCCATACACATATACATAATAACATATATCGTCGTATATGCATTATTTTATTAACTAAATTTTATAATTTTATTAACTAAATTTTATAAGTTTTATTAATTAAATTTTGTATTTTATTAACTAATTTTAATTATTTTATTAATTAAATTTTATAATACAAATTCTTTAATTTAATAATTTACATATCGAATAAGAAAATACTTCTAATTACTAAAACTACCAACTTTAAAAATAACCCAGCAAATAATAATATTGAAAAAAACAAAGTAATAATACCAAAAGAAAGGTTTAAAAAAAATTCGAAATGACTACTCTAGAAATAACTCCAATAGTGACAACTCCGATTGTGGCAACTCCAATGGCAGTAACGGAGATACTAAAATGCAATAATATACAGAAAGTAATAAAAAAAAAAGAAAAAATAATAGTAAAAAAAAAAATAAAGCAACGATACCACCAAAAATGATGAAAAAACATATACCAAAAATGATCGTTATTCCAAAAGAGCAACTTCCAAGGCAATAACTCTAAAGGATGGTTTAAAATCAATGACAATAACTAAAAAAATTATATAAAAATTAATGAGTTGTAAAAAAAAATTATAAAAAATAAAAGAAAATAATAAAAATTATAAGAGTAAAGAAAAAAAAAAAAAAAAAGCAAATATTTATTTGCTTACAAATCAAATGTAATTTGTGCGCGTCAATACACGGAAATTATTATTGTTAAGTGCAAAAAAAAAAAAAAAAAAAAAAACAACAAAACAAAATGAATGTTTTTGTGCGCGTCAATGCACGGAATTTATAATCATTAAGAATCTTAACGATCATCACGTTAATGCACGGAATTATGATCGTTAAGAATCTTAACGATTGTACACGTTAGTGCACGGAAATTATGTGATCATTAAGATTAATACACGTCAATATATGGATATAATACTATGCACGATAGTGCACGGATTTCGATTTCTCGTGCGATAACGTGTATTAAATTTTTTGGATGATCAGTTTCCGTGCAATTTCCGTGCAGTGATTATGAAACCCGTGCTTACCCGCATACAATTTCGTATTTATACATGCATTTCCGTGTATCGAGTTTTTATAGGGACTATCTTGTGCTATTTAGTTGTATTATAGAATATAAAAAAAAAGTTTTTTAATGGCGTGTCTTATTACTTTTCTATTCTTCATATTACCTATCATCATTCATCATTTTTGGTTTAACCATTATAAATATTCAATCAAATTAATTAAAATTTTGTTAATAGTGTTGGCAATTATAATCCTATATGTTACATTTTTGAATTTTGAAATCTGGTACAAATTATACATGCTTTCTGAGGTATTCTATAATATTTCAACAAAGAGAAATCACCTATCAACATGGCAAACCGGTAATGAAAAATCCTATAAGGAATGATAATGCACTTCCAACCTATGAGGAGACTATTGCAAAATAATATGAAAGTGATTATGACTAAGCTTACATTTAAAGATAAGTTAAATTGATGTTTCTTTCTCTCAATGTTATTTTTAGTTTTTAGTTTTTTTTTTTCTTGCGAATAAATCAAATTTAGGATTCAATATATATTATGATAAATTTATTCAATCCTAACCCTACTACTAGCATAATTACTAGTTATTATTAGAGAAAACAATAAAATATTGTGGTGTTCGAATTCTTTACAATAATTTATGCTATTAACTAAACAATTAAAAATTCGTTTTTTGCTCCAATTCAAAATAGTAATAACTCATAGAAAGGTGGAATGCTTTTTTATTTGGTGTTAGACTTTCGGTGTGTGAATTAAAAATGAATTTTGTGAATGCTATAAATTTAGCATATAGCCATTATAAAAACAATGTTAATCTGCCAAATTCATAGGATTTTCAAATGTAATTTTAGACGCCATATTGAGAGGTCTCTAAAATCTGGCACCTTATGAGATTATCAATAATTAAGCAATTATAGTAATAGAACTTTTTACAGCAAATCACTTTACAAATCACGATAAGTCCGTTACAAAACTAACATAATCTTGTTTAAATCATTTGCTCAACCACAATAGTTAGTAAGTACAGTAATCGAACTTTTTACAGCAAATCACTTTGTACACTTTTTATAGCAAATACTACAAATCAAAACAAGTCCAATACCAAACTACTCGTAAGTACAGCAATCGAGTTTTTTACAGTAAATCATTATACAAATCACCATAAGCCCAATAAAACTAACTTACGTAAAACTAACAAATCACTCATCATGCAACCACAATATCCTGTAAGGATAGTAACCGAACTTTTACAGCAAAACATACGCACTTAGATTTTTCAGTTATATCCTGTTAAACAACACTCAGAATCAAATTATATTAGTACCATTCGATTATTCACTTTGAGACGATTCAAATTATATAAAAATTGCATGGCTCTAATATTTGAACTACAAAGTCAAATATTATTCACGTGTTCGATTTTTCATTTAATTTATTATGTTTTTCTTTATTCGGACAATATCTGGAGGGAGTATTAAGTAAAACATTGCGAAATACATAGTACGCTGGGGTGTGCTGCCAACTATTCAGATCAAAACTATATGTGGTGTCATATAAAAATCCATTATCGAAGTTTTTTTTTATAGCCTATGTTCAGCACACCAGTACGAATAATGATCATGACAGCTTATTCATGATCACTACTATTAAAGAATATTTATCTGATCCTATGATTATTATTATTAAAGAACCATTTTTAGATATAGAAGACGAATTATATTACTTTTTCATTTTTTTTTTAACATGACATCAACATTAAACATATTTTTAACAGAGTTACGTTAAAAAATTTTGTGTTTTAAGATAAAAATTTGCCGTCGTCAAGAAATTTTCTTTTCTTTCTTTCTTGACTAAATTTTCATTCGTATTTTAAGTACTAATATTAAAGTATAACATGAAGTATTTTAACGTGTATTTTAACGTAATTTTATTAATATGTTTAAAAATTGATATATGTTAAAACATTTGAAAAAATAATATAATTCTTTCTCTAAATCTAAATATATCCGTATTTAAAACCTGTATAAAAATAATAAACCGCCCTGATCATTGTCTTAACCTAAAAATATCCAATAATTAGTTTTTATATGATACATACCACTCATAATTTTTATTTACTTAGTTGACCGCGCACCTCGATAATACGCCATAATATTCTTAACCTGAAAAAACATAGCAATTTGTTAATAGGTTTAAAAAGTTAAAAATTTTGAAATTTTTTTTTACGGCGTTTTGCAAAAAGGTGTAATGATGATAGCGGAAAATATATGAGATTGTAATTCCCTATTGATAACAGTTTTCAATCAATAGTCTATATTTTATTCGAAATTTTAAAATTTTCTAAGAATTGAAAAATCTACTAGAATCGATTAATTTTTTGTGATTTTACGTATGTACGTACGTAAGTACATGGTGGCATCACGATCTACAGAGGCCATGCCTTTTTTGCAATCCGCCATAATTCGATTTATTATTATTATCGATAGTAAATCGAATTTTATTTTATTTCGCTAAATTTTGTAAATAAATGCGCTTTTATGAAAATTTTTATGTGTGATACCCGACTCTCCCTGATACAAATCGCGAAGTCTATTACAAGACCGTAATAGTCTGAAAGTATAAATAAATGTATAAGGACTATATAAAATAAATCCTGAACAATTCCTCACAATCATTAATGCAAAGCTCTAGCATTTTTTCATAAATCATAATATGAAATCGATAAAAAATTAAGAATTGCACTAGAATTACGCTAAAACCAACGTGTAATATCTTTTTGAACAACTCAAACGCCTAGTTGATTATACAGTATTGCAAAGACACAACTATCGAAGTCCAATGTTTTTTACATTTTTATGGAATCTACTAATAAAAGGAACAATGAAAAATGAATATTTAGTGGTCAAATCAATAAATAACAATAAGCTAAGCATGAAAATAAGCAATGTTCAGATACCTAAAGTATATTTGAAAATTAAGTTGGAATTTTAAATTTTTTAATAAATTGATAGTTTTATAATTAATAATTCAGAATTTATTTAATCAACGAAGATCTAAATAGCGTATAATATCTGCTAAAACGTTTTTCAACGTATCATAAATTACATTAAGAATAATAACCAACTTCTTATCGACATTAAACATTTTAAAGAGAATATGAAACATCTGAATCCCATCGATGGGCAAGTTGGCATCCTATCTACTTTTTTCAACAAAATTTCTCATCACAATTAACGAACACTCGAAGTAGATCAAAATTAAAATTTAGTCCACATCAGTTCAAAGAAGAAATCTTGTATGAAAAAAGAAATATCTATCCTCCGAAATGAGAGGGCGTAAGAGTACAGTTAACAATCCTTATAACAAACCCTCTATAGTGAATTCTTGCCATAACGAACTGAATTTAATATTAGTTCGGTATAAAAAGAGGTTATTTCCTAAGAAAACATTGAAGTTTTATAGCGAATAGATGTACATAATTTATCGAAGAACGTCAGTAAACTAATCAAATGATTAATATGGAATAAACCTAAGATGCCTGACGAAATGTTATTTGCGATGACGAAATGATTTCGTCATGGTTTCGTCATGACGAACCTTGACGATTGACGAAACTCCCGACGATTGACGAAACCTATGACGAATTGACGAAATCTATGACGAATTGACGAAATCTATGACGAATTGACGAAACATATGACGAATTGACGAAACTTTGACAAACCTTTAACAATTGATAAACCTTGATAAATCGATTCAGGAACCCTTTAGCATAATGATCTTGGATACACTAAACCTTAAATTGCTTCAAAAGAATGTTATTTCATTATAAGGTTTCATTGGCTTTTTCTTTTTCTTCTTTCGCATGTCACGTGTTCAAATTTATGTCGGGTTGATCCGGAATAGTCAAAATTGTGCACGCGTTTATTTTCGTTGACTCCGATAAATCCGACATATATTCCGAAATGTGCGAAAGTAAGAAGAGAAGCGAAAATACTTGAAAACCAATGTTTAAATCGACCTTGGTGCACTAATTAAAAATGACGGGAACGAAATGTAATGAGCACCAATCTATCGCTGTAGTCTCCAACAACAACATCTTAACCCTAAACTTCTATCTTTACGCGCTTTGTTTATTTACAAAATTTAATTTCCTTTTTTGATTTGTTATTTGTAAATAAGTAAAATCACGATGGATAACGAGAATGTAATGGATATCTTAATATGTATATAATGTTATCCAACCCCTATGAAAAAAGTGGCCCGTGAGGGCACGTGTTTCTACGGAGAGACACGGTCAAGTGCGGCACGGCCGGATGTCCGGTTTGTACGTCTGTGGTCCGTGTTGGCACGTTGAATTGGTCCGAATTGGAACGTTTACCCGGACATTTTGGACCGTAAATGGACCGGGTTTTGCTGCACATTACTAAACCAAAACGCACGGGTTTTGGCACGGGTAATTACACGTAATATAACGTGCTTGTACGGGGTACGTCTAAAGCCGTGTGCGGTCATATGTTTTTGACTTTTTGATTAGGGTTTGGGTAAGAGTAAGTGTAGAATTAGGATGAGATTAGACTTTATAGTAAAATTGCCTCCCCGACATTTTTTGTTAATAACCCAAGGTAGGTTTAGGCACTCGTTTCTTGTATTTTTGACGTTTTTCGCTTTTTTTTCACTTTTTCTTCGTCGGGCTGATCCGTGTCGATCAAAACTGTGTCACGTGACCGCACACGGCCCTGCTTATACGTGCCACCCAATACACGTATCATTACCGTAAAACGTAATATACGTGCCATTCTGTCACGTTTTGGTTCGTGTTTCATGCCTTTACATGCCACGTGACGTGCCTATCCAGACAACTCCGTGCCAACCCGTACCAACACCCGGACCACTTTTCTCATAGGGAACCTATATTGATCCTTTATCGCTGCTATTAATTATGCATTATCGCCTGTTCTGTTAAACATCGTTATTTTAGCTCTTATCGTTATTGACAGCGACTTTCCGATAGAATTGCCTAAAAGGTTAATTAGGTTATATTCTTTTATATTCTTTTCTATATTAGACCCTTTTACGGGTTATTAAAACACTTCTTAATTTTTATAAACACGGTAATTAACTCTATCTTGTATGAATATAACTCATCAGGTTTCGGCATAGGTTTCGTCAATTGGTCATAGGTTTCGTCAATTCGTCATAGGTTTCGTCAATTCGTCATAGGTTTCGTCAATTCGTCATAGGTTTCGTCAATTCGTCATAGGTTTCGTCAATTCGTCATAGATTTCGCCAATCGTCAGGGGTTTCGTCAATCGTCAATTCGTCAATTGGAAGTCACCTGACGAAATGGTTTCGTCATTCGTCAATGACGAATGATTCGTCATTCGTCAGGCATCTTTAAATAAACCAGAATTATATCTCTAGAGTATTGAATTCAAATTTATTGTATCAATTGTATACATATAATAAATTTGCATTAAATATTGCTTGTTATTATTAAAAAAAATAACTAAATAAAAAAATAAATAAAAAATAAAAAAAACTAATAAAAAATAAATAAATAAATAAATAAAATAAACAAAAGCAGAGTAATCCAAAGATCATTCATAACTTAATCTGCCTTTGAAATGCCTTTGCGCACTAAAAAAAAGGTTTTCTCGCGAAATTTCAGACAACCTACTAGCAAGACTCTAAACCTAATTTAATACATTGGATCTAATTTTTGCTTTCAACAATTCATCAAAATAAAAAATAGTGTAATTTCTAAATAGTTTATGTGGTTCATCCAACCATAAATTTGCTTCATCAAATAAAATTTCTAATCCTTTTCTATCAAACATTTCTTTAAATTTTCTATAATGAATAAAATAATCTAATCCCTGCTCAGTCAAATACTTGTAGCCTCCTTTAACAAGAATTGATTTTGATAATTTAACCCCTGCCCAATCAATTACTAAGGGGCTATAAACAATAAGCGGTGAGTTAACTATATCAATGCCCATCATCGCAATTACCCTATAAAAAAGCTGCTCTTGATAAAAACCAGCAAAGTCACCACCAGTAACCCGCAGCCAAGAATAAGGAACATCTTTGTCTTTATCATCCTCAGTGTATAATAAACCTCTCACTAAACTTCTTAATTGTGTTTCATACTGTAATGTTTGCAAATCATCTTTTTCTATATCAATTGAATACCAGCCATGATTAGGGCAAAAAAAACTAATTATATTACCATTATAACAATTTTTTATTCCATATTTGTCTGCCAAACCACATTGAGGACAAGCCATCCTTAATGCGAGACACTTCGTTGAGGGAAATAATGATTGCCCAATTTTTTCTCGCTCATTTATTAATTTCGTAATTATTTCCGGTGCTTTCCTGTGTAAATTTAATTCACTTTGATTTATCAATTTATAATTCACACCACCAAAGTAAGAGTTCAATTTATCTAGTAATTCTTTGTAATCATTTATATAATTATGAATTATTCCAGTATAAGCAATACTTTTTTGCTATTCAACATCATTAAAACTATATATATCTGAGCCTAAAGCTACTGTGTCCACCATTCCAACCATTACTGTCACAATTTTACCAAGTTTTTCTAATCGTTGAGCAAGAGAAAAAGCAAGTGAGAAGGTAATAATGGTGCCAAAGTGAGGTGGACTATTTGGCACTGCACCCACACTTATTCTTACATCATCTTTAGGAATAAATTTAAAAATGTAGTTGGCGTACCCCTTCTTAAAAATTGTAGAGGCACCTCCTGGTGGATTATGAATATTACCATCATGACTAAGCCTAATCATTATTGTTGTAGTAATAAATGATAAATAAAATCTTAAATATACTTTCAATAGTCAGTAATGAGAGGAAAACTTGCTTTCGCAAACATAGTTAACGCAAAAAAAAAAAAGGACGCCTCCTTATTTGTTCCCTTAGTTTTTGTGCGACTTTTCATGTTTACTTTTGGAAATTTTGATCTCAAATGATTTTACAAATTGAGAAATTCTGGATTTCACGAAATTGGTTGCATTGTATGATCATATTCATAAACATGCTCATGATCATGGCTCAGTATAAAAATTTTAAAAAGAACGAAAAACTGATTTTGTACAATTATTTGACCTTTGAAACTTCTTTTATGAATTTTCTTTCCTGGGTTTATAATTTTTCAATTTTTTTTCTGTCGAATTTTTTGCAGGTCTAATGGAATGATAATCAATGATCGTCATTCAAGTTGACTTATGCAGTAATCAACAGATCGAAAAAGATGGTAATCCGGTTAAGCCAGAATCAGCCTTTAATCCTAATCAGGAATAGAGTCAGATAAGTAGATCTGAATTACAATCGAATATATTCATTGTCGGGAGCAAATATAAGAATACCACACTACGTGCAGGCTAGTGACTGGCAAATCCAGATTTTTTTAAAATTCCGCGCGGGATTCGCGGGATTGAGTAAAGTTTCTGAATTTTTCACGATTAATAAATATAATATATATGTATAAATCATCACTAGGAATGTAATTTCTCGTTAAAATTATAATCATTTCTTATAAATCTTACTGCATTTATACAAATAAATGTTTATATAGATTTTGCCTATTTTAAAAACATTTGAAGTATTATATTTATCAATTCAGATTTGTCTTAATTTTATCAATTTGGGTTTAAAATATTGTTATATAAATACTGTATATATTTAAAAATTATAATGGTAACAAAGCGATCAAATCATATAAGCGCATAAAAATTTATAAGTAATCAGGTGCTTAACCAGTTATAAATGTGCTAAAATTTATAAGTAACAAGGTTATATATATACAAAAATTCATAAACGACTCATAAGAAATTCATAATCTGCTTATAATTTCTGATTAAATAGTCAATAATCATATGCAACGGCGGGCTTACAGGCTTAATCGGGCTTTTTTTGAAAGTTAATTCGGGCCATACCCCAAAATGCTAGTAACATGATAATTTATTATGTGACTAGCAGTCATAGGTAATGTCCCTAATGAGTGCTGTTATTTATATCAAATGAGTTAACTCACCTAATTTTATATATAAATTATGCAAAAAAATCATTTAATTAGTAGTCCGCAGTTAAAGAGCATTGTGGACATTTGTTTTAATTGGTCAAAAAATGTAAACAAGTAAACAATATGCATGTTGTAGATCATTATATAAATTTAGATATACAGTTTCACGCATGAACATCAATTTTCTCGAAAAAAGCAATTAAATCATGTCATTTGGTTTAATTCTTAATAATTCTTCCAAGTTAGCGATTAATTCATTATACTTTGTTCATCATATAATTAGCTTCACCTCTATGTTTTAAAGCTATTGTATAATCTGGTTTAATTTCTAGCAATCTAGTTAGACATGAAAAATGGTTTATAATAAAATTATTGGTTGCTGTATCAATTTTATATTGCACTGGATCTTGCGCAATTTATTTTGTCCAATCAGAGATAATATTTTAAATTCGGAGATTTAGTTTTGTGTTACATGCTGTATTATATAATAACTGACATAAATTAAATCATCTTAGAATTATCAATGAAAAAGTGTGCAAATAGCAATCGATATAACATTTATAGCTTGGTGTCAAACATGCAATATACGGAAACTAATACAACGACCGAAGAGCAAGAAATCAAAGAAGAAAATTACCCAAAAACCGTAATTGAAAAGGTCTAATCTGTGGCAGGGAAAAGTTCAGCAGGAGTGGACAAGTTATCAATGATTGCAATAAAAATTTCAACTAAAACTATCAACTACGAAGCGTAATCGAATGGATTCCTTTTAATAGATTAGATAATATTCAAAATAATTGTAATAGATTATTGGCAACCTGGTTAGATGGAATATGATATGTAAATTGTAATGAAGTCAAAAAAAATATCAATACACACAGTCACGTACTAAAAGATCAGAATGGAAAATGTGACAATTGCAACCGATTTAATACATCTAAGGCTTGGTGTCAAACATGTGACCCTCAGAAAATAACACGAGAATAGACAAATGAAAATAAGGATGTATTAAAGAATTTCAACTTAAAACTACCAACTATAATTTACATACAGTATTCCATCTAAACAGGTTGCCAAAAATCTATTACAATGATTTTGAACATAATCTAATCTATTAAAAAGGATTCATTCGATTACATTTTCATATAATGAAGTCGAAAAAAAATATCTATCCAATCATGTACACCACTATACACAGTGAAACTGGCTCACAAAACTTATTAGATATGTTAAAAGAAGTAAGACAAAATATTTATTTTATTATTGTACTGTTCTACAATATTTTTTTTTATTTAATTCATAAATGCAAAGTATATGGACTAACCTATAACATTGCAACAAATAATTATGTGTTAGCATTTGGTGAATTTGGAACCAAAAAAAAAGAATGTAATGCTATTAAAGAATTTCGACTTAAAACTACTAACATTGTGTTTGGCAACCTGGTTAGATAAAATACGATATGTAAATTAAAATAAAAATGAAGATAGATACGTACACTATTATGCACAGTGGAAATTAAAATTTTTAGTACGTTAATATTTTAAAAGAAGTAAGTAAATGATTTAATTTTCTACTATTGTTAATATACAATATGCAGTTTTGTTTTAATTTACATTTATAGTATATGGACTAACTCAAAATACTATAACAAATGCATTTATGTTAGTATTTGATAAATTTGGGTCCAAAAAAAAGAATTGCAACCGATATAGAATGTCGCCAGCCTAGTGTCAAATATGTGACCCTCAGAAAACAATACAAGGATGAACAAGTGGTAATAAAGAAGTTGACGATGCATTAAAGAATTTCAATTTAAAGCCACCAGCTATAAAGGCGTAATTGAATGGATTCCTTTTAATAGATTAGATAGTATTCAAAATATTGATGATTGATTTGTTGCAATCTGGTTAGATGGCATACAGACAATTAAATATGAAGAGAAAGAATATATACAATCATGCTTAACTTCTTTAATAAAAAAAATGCCCTACGAGTATACAAAAAAATATAAAAAAATTGATCACGCTAATATATACATTGGTATTTGAAATCTTCAAATGCTTCATATTTGCCCATAATAAAATATATTTGGCTCAGTAGTTTAATTCGACTACATTATTTGGTTCTTTTTCTAGCAATTTTATTAAATCATTGAGAAAAAATGAAAGGATTTTTAATTCCTTTTCTTGGCAATTTGGCGATTATTAAGGATTTTATTTTTAAAAAATTTTTTGTTTGAAATATTAATTGACTGGCAAAAAAAAGTTGATGCAGGGTGAGTTTTCATTATTGATAAAGAAACTTGTGACTAAAAGGTTGATATTCACTTAATAATAAATAGTTATTGGATGTGAAGCATCCAATAACAGTTTTATTTGGCAGAAGAAATGATATTACCATGATCTGAAGAACCACAGAATGATGGGCCCAGTTGTAAATGCATAAAAATTTACAGCCAGGTGCAACTGTTATTGGTGCGAAGCATCCAATAACAGATTTATTTTTCTAATCGAAATGATTGTTATTAATGATGGGTAAAAATCAAGTAATAGTTATCGCAATAAAAATTTTCTGAATGAATAGAACTTTTTTTTTAAAAAAAATTTTGAATAAAATAAATAATTTAAAATAGAATGATTTGGTATTAAATTTCGGGTAATGGTAAGTAATTGAGAAATTGTAATTAAAAGTTAGTTAAATTAATAATTGTTATAGTGATTAAAAGTTAATGATAATGCTTAATAGGCATATATAAATAAAAAAAAATTCAAAAATTTGCTCTTTTACTTTTATATCGCTTACTTGTACCATTGTTTCACTACTTTGTACTGCTATTTCTTGTATCGCACACCTTATATTCTATAAAAAAAAGCCTAAAGAATTTAAAAAAAATAAAAAAGGAAACAAAAATCACTAAATCTTAGGAAAAAAATATTTTAATTCGTAATCCGTGAGTAAAGGAAAGGATTTGATTAGTGATCGGCGGGGTGCAAATTATAATCAAAACAATTAATATCCATAATCTGGAGCCATTTTCTAATTTTCTCGATTTCTGCAAAGCTAACATCTTTTGTATTTCTATAAAAATTATAAAGCCGATTTTTCTCTTCCTAAAAGTGGTGAATTCATCAAAATTGACCCAATGGGCCGTGAGATATTATCATTTTATCTTCACGATCATATGAAATTTCTTTACAGATCTGCAAAGAAAATTTTAAATGATCGTGAAGATAAAATGATAATATCTCACGGCCTATTGGGTCAATTTTGATGAATTCACCACTTTTAGGAAGAGAAAAATCGCCTTTATAATTTTTATAGAAACACAAAAGATGTTAGCTTTGCAGAAATCGAGAAAATTAAAAAATGGCTCCAGATTATGGGTATTAATTGTTTTGATTATAATATGCACCCTGCTGATCACTAATTAAATTCTTTTCCTTACTCACGGATTACGAATTAAAGTCCAATTATCTAGTAATATCGAATTCCATTCAATAGAATGGAAGATCAATAATGTCATGTCCTGTCCAGGATAACTTAAAGACCTGTTACTGTAGTTTCACGCTCAATAGAATTTTAAAAGAACCAAAGATCTAGAAATGTCGTAACCTATTCAATAGAATTTTAAAAGAACTGAAGATCTAGTAATATCGTACCCTGTCCAAAACAATTTTAAAAAAAGCCCATTTTAAAAAAAAACCAAAGATCTAAAAATGTCATACCTCATTCAATAGAATTTTAAAAGAACTGAAGCTCTAGTAATTTTATACCCAACTTAAAAAAACCTAAAGAACTATTATTGTAGTCTAGTAATTTCGTACCTTGTTCAAGACAATGTTTAAAGAACCCAAAGAACTATTATTTTCATGCTCAGTAGAATTTTAAAAGAACTAATAATTTAGTTGTCAAAGAACTAGTAGTTTCATGCTCAGTAAAATTTTAAAAGAACTAAATTTTTAAAATTCTAATATGGAAATTTAGCTGTATAACAAATAAATTACAGGAGTTTAATTGAGCTTATTTGGTATATAACAACTGTTATTCGACCACATTTACTATGAAAAAGAAAAATAATAAATAACTCTTT
Organism: Gigaspora rosea; assembly: GCA_003550325.1. Lineage (NCBI taxonomy): Eukaryota > Fungi > Glomeromycota > Glomeromycetes > Diversisporales > Gigasporaceae > Gigaspora > Gigaspora rosea. The sequence continues at coordinate 164,103 of QKWP01000353.1, read as the reverse complement.
TTTTAATATTCTAATATTAATGCATTCTTTAACTTTTTATTAATATCTTCGTTAGTCATCACTATCAATTGAAATAAATAGACAAGGGTTAATTTTAAATAAGCCAAAAACATTAAACCCTTCGAATAAATTTACCAGAATATTTAAAATTTTCGTTGCTGAAGTTCACTTTTACTGACTCACCTTGTGATCTAAACCCAACACAGAATGCTTTTGAAATTGATGCGTAAATGGTATGCAATTCCTTAAAATATTTCTATTCATTTTAAAAAATATAACTTTTAATTATAAATATTGGTTACCTTTAATTCCATTTGGACATGATAAATCATATAGCATGCCACTTCTAACTGCCTTCTTTTAAAAGAATTTGGTTATATTCACTGAGTGACACAAAAAATAATAGAAGTCACAGCCTCAAAACAATGAATCCATTTTTTTGTTCTGATCTTTGACCTACATATAAAAGTCACACACAGTATGCTTAGTTGACCCATATTAAATTTTGTTTATAGGTTTAGTTTGTGCTCTAAAGATGTCATCTACATTCAGAATGTAACCCTGAGACCCAATTCGCCTTACTTTATCAAAAAAGCTAAAAAATAGGCTAAGTTGGTCTTCGTAAGAAGAATTCTAGAATTTTCAAGTACTGTCTTTGAGTCGGTTGGTGAAGTGTTACCACCTAGTTGTAGAAAAGGTGTTGAGTTTAAAACAAAAAAAAGTTTATATAATGATTAACACCAAATTAACTTATGCAATATATATGTATTATGGTATTACTTGCTTGAATTTGCCCTCTAAATAAAGTTTTTTGAAATATTTGATCTATACTAATCTTTTTTTACAGAAGATGTACAAAGAGTTAAAGAGCACTATAATATGTTTTAAAAAATTTTATTATGTAAAACTGCAAGTTGCTAATTGACGATATAGTTTTTCATAGTAAGGGTTACTTTAAAATTTTTTTTTATATTGTATAACCTAGTGATCTTCAAGCCAATCAAATCGAATGTCCACCATGCTCAGTTAAAGGTTAAAAATTTTATAGTAAAGATTAGCAGTCATGTGACTTGTTACCTTATATAGAGGACATCTAAAGTGGAGACAACTCATATTTAATAATTTTTTAATTAACTTTAAGGTTAGAGTTGTCCTATATTAGGGTTAGATTAGGTTTTAGATAAATATATATAGGCAAAATTGCCTTTCTGATATTTTTGATTAACACATTAAGGTAGGTTTAGACTGCCATTTTTTGTATTTTTCAAGATTTTTGCTTCTCTTTTATTTTTGCTTCACTAAAGATCATCAAAATTCTATAATTTGATTGGCAGTTGATCACATGATTTGTTTCCACTTTAAACAACCACTTTATATAGTATTAGAATGCTATATGCTTCAATTCTTAAGAAAAAACTCTATAGTAAATGATTGAAAAATACTCATATCTTATAATCTATCAAACTGATTTTTATGATTTACTACTATTTATGTAAAAAAACCTCTTTTGAAAAATTGTTATTTTCAGCCCTTTTTCCAGCACCTAGCCCATATAAACAAATATTGTTAACAAATATTGTTTATATAGAGATTTTATATAGTCATCCAATTATTTTTTGACAATATCATGCCATCACTAGGCTGATTTGAATGATCTAACTACTGTTAGATGCATCTTGACAAGCTTTACAACTTTCAATTAGTGGGCATATATCATTAATTTAATAAAAAATTATTTTTATATGTATGCATACCATATTCACACTATAGTAATTTATATATATGATTTGCATTATGTTATACTATAGATGACCTTTGATTAACTAGCAGACTATCAATAAATTAAATAAAAGTTAAATTAATAGTAAATACTAAAATAATATATTTTTGAGTGCTAAGCATGTTTATTTAGTGCTAAAAGTTATAATTCATTAACAATATTTTATATTATGCAGAATTTTTTACATTTTTATTAATAAAAATTTAGAAAATTTTGCGTTATAAAAAATTTTACTAATTAATTATAAATTTAGGCTCTAAGTAAACTTTTTAGCACTAAAAACATATTATTTTAGTATATATTTTTCCAATTTTCTTAATTTTTTAAATAAAGATGAACAAAATTATATTTTGATAATTTACTTATATTGATTTGAAAAATCAAGAAAATTAAGAGAGTATATGCTAAAATAATGTATTTTACAGTGCTGAACAAGTTTACTTAGAGTCAAAATTTATAATTGATTAGTAAATATTTGAATAATGCAGAATTTTCTATATTTTTATTAATAAAAATATAGAAAATTCTGCATATACGAAGTTTACTAATTAATTATAAATTTGAGCTCAAAAAATAAACTTGTTTAGTACCAAAAAATATATTATTTCAGCATATATTCTTTTAATTTTCTTAATTTTTCAAATAAAGATGAGCAAAATTACATTTTGATAAAAATTTACCAATTTATTTATATTGATCTAAAAAACAGTAGATTAAAGGAATATATACTAAAATAGTAAAATTTTTATAATACAGAATTTTCTATATTTGTACTAATAAAAATATAAAAAATTCTGTATCATGCAAATATTTACTAATAAATTATAAATTTGGGCTCTAAATAAATGTATTTAGCACTAAAAAATACATTATTATTTTGGTATATATTTCTTTAATTTTCTTAATTTTTCAAATCAATATAAGTAAAATTAGTAAATTTTTATCAATATATAATTTTGCTCATCTTTATTTGAAAACTTAAGAAAATTAAAATAATATATGCTGAAATAATATTTTTCTAATACTGAATAATTTTACTTAAAGCCTAGATTTATAATTCATTAGTAAAGGTTTGTATAATGCAGTATTTTCTATATTTTTATTAACAAAAATATAGAAAATTCTGCATCATGCAAACATTTGCTAATAAATTACAAATAATGGTTCAAAAAAACTGTTCAGCACCAAAAAATACATTATTTTAGTATATATTTCTTTATTTTCTTGATTTTCCAGATCAATATGAGTAAAATTGGTAAATTTTCATAAAACAAAATTTTTTTTATCATTATTTGAAAAATTAAAAAAATTAAAGGAATATATATCAAAATAATGTGTTTTTTAGTACTGAACAAGTTTTACTTAGACCATAAATTTATAATTCATTAGTAAAGTTTTTCATATTACAGAATTTCTATATTTTTATTAATAAAAATATAAAAAATACTGCATAATACAAAATTTTGTTAATGAATTATAACTTTTAGCTCTAAATAAACATGCTTATTTTTGGTATTTACTTATCTATACTATTAAATCTCTATAATGTGTCCGCGTTAAAAACGTTCTGATTGGCTTGCTTATGCATACACACAAACATGAATGTTGTCAAGAAAACCGGATTTTGAATATTTTTTTCGCGTAATATACTAACATACTAACATGAATAGTAAAATTAATATAATCAAAATTTTTAATATTCTGTACGGTAATCTATCAGTAGTAACCAGTTTATATCCGGTTGATAATATATCAATTCGGTTTTATTTATTTCTACCAATGAGAATTCTTGTAATCATCCAATAAAGCAAAAAATATGATGCACAGTAATGTAGATTTAAAAAAAATAACAAATAATAAAAATAAAAAATAAAAAAAATAAAATAAAAAATAAAAAAAATAAAAAAATTTAAATTCTGTTGACTTGATTAAAAGGTATTACAAAATTTGAAGGGTTTGAAGCTAAAGACATTGAATAACTATCATCCAAATACTTTGTTTTTGGTTTTTTTTTTATTTTTAATTTTTTATTTGAAAAAAAATAGATATTCCGTATGTTGATTGTTCAAGTGTACATTATAATTTACTTGAAAATAGAACTGAAAAAATTATTTTTAAATATTTTTTTAGTAAATCGTTTCTAATAATTGTAAGAATATCTATAGAAAAAAGATTGTTTTGCAAGTCAATTCTGTCTTATCATAGTCAATTTTAAATTTAAATACATAATTAAGAATTTTTTGGATCGTAACTAGGAAGGATAGTAATATATTTTTCAAATGTTGAGTGAAAATTTCTTAATATATGATCAGTTTCGATGTTTAGAAATATTTTTAGAAGTTCAAAACTTTTTATAACTTATAATTGCAAATTATTATTTCTTGTAATTGGCATAAATAGCCAACAGAAATTCCCAATATTAATCGGCTAAACTTATAGCTAATTCTTGTATATTTCTAGATACAACATTAGATAAATGAAAATCAAAGAAGTTTGGAAAATTTTTGTTTTTAACAAAATAATTAGGTTTATTCGAGAATTTTGCTTTTTGGCGTGATAGATGATCGACAAGGGTCATTTATATTTGGGAAATGCTTAATTTTATTTTTTTTTTGGAATGACTAATTTATGAAGTTGCTTTCTTCATATTTGTAAAATACTTTTTTAAAAAATTTTTTGATAAACGAGATTGATTTGTTATCATGTTCAATTTACAGAGTTTAGATTTAATGCTTTATTCATTTAGGGATGTTTAATTTATAAAATTTGCCGTTTTAAAAAACACGTTTTTGAATCTAAAAAAGTTTTTTGATAAATGAGATTGATATGATACTGTTTCGGTGAGTAGTCATTCGAAGTAATTCAACATGGTTAAATAGAAAAGCGGTTTAAAATATTCAACAACCATGATTTATTTGATGTATTTTATCGCTAAATTAGCTAATACCAATATGAAGACCAAATTTTCACACAATATGAATTTTTGTTGAACTTCTTCTTATGCTTCTAACCTAAAATTCTATTCTCCATCATTCCTATAGTATCACATAAAATTATTTTGACGCGATATTTATCAAGTTATGCATTCAAATCGGATTATTTAGTAGTAATTAAAATTTGCCTATCTATTTAAAAATGTAGTTTATGGGACAAAACAACTTTTTAGGAATATCTTTTACTTTTTAACTTTCTTTTTGAATTTTTTCTGCAGCTTATTATTATTATTATTATTATTATCATTATTATTGCGGTTTGTATCTTAATTTTGCAAATTTGAATACGCGTATTAATTTTTCCGAATTTCAGAAATTACATTTCGGTAATGAATAGAGCGATCAAACGGGGTCGCGACTATGAAGCAGTGATTTGACTGAAAAATAAACAATTATCGAAGTATCAATTTTTGATATCGATATAGCATTACTCTTTTTTAAGCAATTTAAGATAACTATATCTCCGGCTTTTATGTATAATTATCAATCAGTGAATGTTTTTAAATCGATTTCAATATGTAATTCTTAGGCATTTAATTCAATCTAAAAATTTTTAAACCGGTTAATCTCTATTCTGGACAAAAAAAAAAAAAATCTTCGGGCATGCCTTTAATTTTTTTTAGCCTAAAGATCTAAAAATTTTTGAGCAACAATTTTAATATAAGAAGTTCTTGTTTTAGTACATTAACTGCAGTAGGTAAGCTCTCTGAGAATTTGATTTTTTATTATAAAATTACGTAATAATTGTTATTTAATAAAAATTATGAAAGTTGAGTTTATCATCGACAATTCCCAATCTAAAAAAACCCCCCGATAATAGAATACACTTTCATTTCAATAATTAAGGTACAATAATGCTTACAATATTTTGGTTTGTCGGTCCTGAATATTTATCATACCATATTCCAGGCAAATTTGTCTGGAATACATATTAACATTAAGGAATAGTTGAATTTGTTTAGATATCAGATACTAATAATCATGAAAGTTCGTTATGATCGGCGTTTTGTTAATTTCAGTAAAATATTGGATTCGTATAATTAAAATAAAAAAAATTCTTATTGACTTTAGGTTAGCAGTTATTAAGATAGTTTAGATCGTCCTTATTGAGATTATGAAATGTACGGAAAAAGTTTAATTAAACTAAAAATATACAGATATATGGATCTATAAGTTTATTTAATCATCATGTATGGATGTTTTATTTTACTTTTCATTATACGGGTTGTTAATAAATAATCACAAGTTTAATCATGATTGGCTTAAGATCCTGCTTTTAGATTTAAGTCGATTAAATATTCTTGTACCGATTTTTTATGTGACTCAAATGAATAATAATACTATATCCTAAGTCAAATTAGATAAGTCAAATTAGATTAAGTAAATTAGAATTAGATTAAGTCAAATTAGATTAAGGCAAATTAGATTCGGTATAAGATCATATAAAAATGACCAGTAAGTATATAGCATGTTGTGATTTTATTAATGAAGATACAATGTCAATATTTGCAAAATTTGCAATCGATTCTAAAAATACACTATTATTATCAATTGCAACATATATAAAAATCCAATATTATAAGTTTTAACACTAATAAATAGAATGTGCCACATGTGTATTTCAGCACTGGTGGATACTGAAATAAGTCATGTGATTAATTTGAATACTTAGTGCTCTTTTTCAAACCAATGAAATAATGTATATGAACTAATTTATTTAGAAAATATTTATTTAATATTATAAAAGAAACATATTTTTTATTTACAGTAATATTACTTAGACTTTGCATTTAAATTGCTTTGTTTGAAAAATAGCTAATTTTCTGAAGATACTACTGTATTCCGTTCCAAAATTAATCACACCATTTTTTTGTAACAAGGCGTGCTTATTATTGCAATGATAAATAATTACAATGATTAGGAATAAAGGTTTATTAACGTTAAAACTAACGAATCTCGGATTTCATAACGCTGAGTACTCAGTGCTCTTTTTCGACTGCTAAAATAATTTATATGAATTAATTATTTTATATAAGATAGAAATATTCATTAATTAAATAAACATTTTAAAAAAGATATACTGTCTTTACCAGGAACGGAGTACAAAGTACGTAGTGTATGGTTTACAGGCATTTAAAATGCTGTGTCTCTTTTGTATCTGATTGGTTAATCTATCCTTGTGACTTTTGAATGTATTTCTATATTTGTATGGGACTTTGATCTACTGTATCGCAAAAAAAAACCAGAACCTTATGCAAAACTGGTTTAACCTGTAACTCGCTGAAAATCCACTTTCCGTTCCTGGTTTTGCGTGATAACGTCGCGCAGTTACTTATTTAATACAATAATAACTTTTCCAATAAGTATTTTTGACACTGTGTTCATATTGCTTTGATGTTCATTATAGGAAGGAATTCGGTTTATTGGATTGATTTTAGATCTGCACATTAATATTATCCAATTATATGATGTTGGAAAGCATTGCTTATGTAAAATCGTTACTAAACAATAAAAATCTTTATTAGATCTTATTTTTAAAGTTAACTTTTTAGCATCCTTTTGAAGCTAAAAATGACTTTTATTCATGTAAAGTAATTTTTAAATTAGTATTAATTAGCTGGTCAGTTAACCAATCAGGCAAGCTTCTGCCTATGAATGCCACGCACATTTTTTAATTGCTGCCTGAGTCAATCTTATTTCAGGCTGTTGAAAAAAGCCGAAAATACAAAAATGAGTGTCCAAACTAGAGTTGTTGGTGAAACTAATTAATTTCACCAGTTACACCTGGTGCACCATTGGTGCATCATTGAAGATTAGTTTCATCTATAACTTTAGTTCATCATCGGTGCACCAGTTTTACCAGTTTCACCTGGTGCACCATCGGTGCACCATTGAAGATTAGTTTCACCTGCAACTCTAGTCTAAACCGGTCTTGGAGCACTAATAAAAAATGTCGGGTACTAGTGTTCCATGTGAACAACTTTTTAGTTTAGCTGGATTAACAGTTACTAAATCACGAAATTCTCTTGATAATGAAACTGTTCGGGCTGTTTTGTGCTTAAAATCTTGGTTTACTGAAGACTTACCATTTTAAATTTTAATTTTATAAAATTTTTTGTTTCATGCTAGCAGATTTTTTTTTTATATACGTATATAATTTTATTGTGCTTATAAAATCTTTATAAAACTTTTATATTATAACATTTTACCGATTAAAAATTTTTTTGATTTTAATTTGTAAATAACCCGATGATTGGCATCGTAAATGGCTAATTACTACAATTATATTTACTACATATATTACTACATAGTCTTTTTTTAAAGCCGTAATTGTAATAATTACTTATTAACTACATGTAGTAATATGTAGTAATGTAGTATTACTTACTATATGTAGTAATATGTAGTAATTAGTGATGCCTGAAGAAACTTAAAAAAAATAATAATAATAATAAAATATAGCGTATTTATTTATAATAATAATTTTTATATTTAGTAATAAATACTACATGTAGTAGTAAATACTACATGTAGTAATAAATACTACATGTAGTAATAAATACCACATGTAGTAATATTTACTACTTGTGGTAATAAATTCTACATGTAGTAATATTAAATGCTACATGTAGTAATAAATACTACATGTAGTAATAAATACTACATGTAGTAATATTTACTACTTGTGGTAATAAATTCTACATGTAGTAATATTTACTACATGTAGTAATAAATACTACATGTAGTAATATTTACTACTTGTGGTAATAAAAATTATATATAATAATATTTACTACATGTAGTAAATATTATTACAATTCTACTTTTTGTAGTAAATAATTATTACATTACTACATTCATGATTTGAATTACGACCCAATCACTAACTTGTAGTATACATTATTTTTATATTTTGTTTTATTAAATTTGTAGGTTTATAAATTTTAAGTATTTGACAGGCATGTAAATGCTAACAATATTATATTATTAATAAATTTTTTTTCTATGCAAGTAACATTGTTAATTTACTTTAATACTTTCATATATTAAGACAATTCTTGTCTTGAATCTGTAAAAGATTGAACAATTGTCGTAACAAATTATGATTATATTATTCAATCAAATTATCGAGTGTTAAGTGGTTAAAAGTGACAAAATATCTTTTTAACTGATTTTAACTATAATGTTCATATTTACGAAGTTAATTAAATGATGTTATTTTGCTATATTAATATATTATATTATTTTCTAATCTATAATTTATGTATGACTAAAATTATCAAACGTATTAATTATTGCTCTCTTGCAAATATTATAAATTTGAAAAGCTTATTGTAAAAGTATTGAAATTCTTTATACTAACAACTCTTCTTCAGCTCTCTCTCTTTCTATTTGAGCTTGGATAACAAAGCTTAATTTCATGTTATAGCAATAAAGTATTATATGATCATCGGTCCGTCCAAGCTCTATTCGGTCCTATTCGGTCCTTGACCGCAGTCAGTCCGGTTTTTAACTGTAAAAGACTGAACAGTCTTTTAACCAGGACGGACCGGACGGACCGATTAACAGCCCTAGTTTTGTGTAATCCGTATGATAATATGATTTTTTGTAAATCCACAAAAAATTTTCCGGTCATGTGACTTTTGTGGCGCAAACCAATTGAATTTTAGGATCAGGTGTAACGTAAAAATCGCGTTTTTCATAAAAAATCACTAATAACTCTGAAGATTTTCTATGAAATGTCTACTGCGCATTAACAAAAAAACTCCTTGCAAAATTTTGGTATTAATAGCGCTCTAACCAAGCGTCTAACCCAAACCCTAACCACACGATTTATTACTTTAATTCTTTCGCTTTATTCGTTTGATTGTTTTGATTTTCACATTACACCTGATCTCAAAATTTGATTGTTTTGTGCCACAAAAAAGCCACATACCGGAAAATTTTTTGTGGGTGAGCAACTATCTTCTAAAATTCAAGCCCATAAAAAAATGATCAATGTGTAACGACGAATATTACAGGAGGATCACCAAAATTCCGGATCATATGCGTCGATCTAGGTCGGCGTTTGACCCTAGCAGTTAACAGATTTTATAGCAAAATTATCAGCTGGGCATTATATACTTAATGAATGGATATGATTTCATTAGTAAATTTTTTATGATCTAAGGCAAAGTTGATCAATTCCGATCCAGCCGAAAATGATTCCGATGCACACCGACGTATCCCGACCCGCACTTTGGTGATCCCCTGCTGGGACCCGTAAAATTTTAGTTTTAAAAACTCAAAATTTTTTCTGATAACAAAAAATTTAGGCAAAATTAGTTTAAATTTAATAAATTTTAGATAAACTTAGGTTCAAATTTAATAATTTTATATAAATTTTGATTTAATTTAACAAATTTTAGATAAATTTAGAAAAATTTTATAAGTTCATTCTTTTTTTGTTAAAATGCAACATTATAGAATTTTCAATGAATCAGCATTTTAGTTTTGCTAATTGTTTTGAAGAATATTTAATCAAATATAAAAATGATTAGGAATTAAATCGCACTAAGTCACATAAATTTATGTTTCTAGATCACGGCATCAATATCTAATAAAAATAGTCATGTACTGTATGTCTTAAAAGTTAAATAAGTTTGAATAAAATTTTTATAAAAATAATGCATATAGCTAGGGATAGGCAAATCGATGATTTTTGCATCTACTCGCAGGGCCGCATTATGGAGTTTGTTGCTAATGAAGGCTAAAATTGTAAAATTCTGAAATACAAATTCTGAAATTCAACCCTCACATCCTACGTAACACATACTATAATTAATACATTATAGAAATTTTTAGAAAATTTTAGTTAAAGTTGATAATTTTAGAAAACTTGAGTTGATACTTGAAATTTTAGAAAATTTTATATCAAAAATTTTACGGGTCCCAGTCCCCTGTATGAGCTGTGTAACGACATTTGACTAATTAGCCCGTGTGGAACCCCATTGTGACACTCTAATCTACTATTCAAGTCAAATTTCGTGTAATCCGTATGATCCATATGATTTTGTGTAAAATTCAATTCGTATCGGTATGCGAATTGATATAATTGTATAATTTTATTACTTAAAAAAAATTCATAGTTTGAACCTTAAATCCTTTTAAAAAGAAAAATATCAAATTGACAAACGATAATTTTTCGTTTTTAAAACTTCAACATGGGCCAATTGACATCGTCAGAAAGTAATAAGCTTGCTGATAATTATCAAAAGGGTATTAGCATAGAGAAGGATGAACGTAAGACGTTTGAATTATATCGTAAAGAAGACGAGATGGGGAACGCCGCTGGAACATGTAATGTTGGAAATTGTTATTATCTTGGAATCGGAGTTGAAAGGGATTTATGTAAAGCATTTGTTTATTACCAAAAATCTGCAGAGATGGGAGACGCTGCTGGAAGGTGTAATGTTGGATACTGTTATCATTATGGAATCGGAGTTGAAACAAATAAACGTAAAGCACACACATATTATCAAAAAGCAGTAAAAATGGGTGATATATTTGCACTCGGTGAATGTTATGGTTATGGAATTGGAGTAGAAGAGGACGGGAAGAAAGCATTCGAATATTATCTAAAGTCTGTGAAGATGGGAAATGTTAAAGGAATAAGACTAGCTGGAGGTTGTTATCAATGTGGAATCGGAGTCGAAAAAAATGAACATTAAGGCGTTCGAATATTATCAAAAATCTGCTGATATGGGTGATGTTCTTGGAACACTTGATGTCGGCTATTTCTATGATTATGGAATTGGAGTTAAAAAAGATGAATATAAAGCATTCGAATATTATAAAAAATCTGCTGATATGGGGGATAACATTGGGATGTATAATGTAGGATTATATTATCATTATGGAATTGGAGTAATAAAAGATGAATGTAAAGCATTCGAGTATTATAAAAAATCAGCAGAGATGGGATTCGCTGATGGAATGTACTATGTTGGCGAATTTTATCAAAAAGGACTTATTGTTAAAAAGAATATTGATATTGCTTTTGAATGGTATTTAAAATCAGCTATTACTGAACAATCTTCTACTACCAAAAAACAAGAGTATTTTCATTGGATACCATTTGAAAATTTTGAAAATGTTGAAGAAATAGGTAAAGGAGCCTTTTCTACCGTTTTCAAAACAAAATATTTAAATAATTCTGGATCATATGAAGAAGTAGCAATTAAGCTTGTAAAAGATTCAAATAAAAATAGAGAGCCATTTATAAAAGAGGTATCATATTAATATTTTTGAATATTTTTTTGATTTTTAAAAATTACATCTGGTAAAATATATTAATTTATTTGTTTTTAGTTGAAGGCTTGCCATAGTTTAATCAATATTTAGGAATATCAAGAGATGAAAAAACAAAAGATTACATTTTAGTGCTTAGTTATGCAAAATATGGTTCATTGAGCAAAAACCTTACAGATATCTTTAAATTTAAATGGAAACTCAAATTAAAGATACTCCGTGATATTATATCCAATCTTGATCGTATTCATTCTAAAGGGTATTTACATCGAGATATTCATCCTGGAAACATTCTGCTGAAAGAAGATTATGAAGCATATATTACCGATCTAGGATTGTCAAAACCGCTTGATGAAAAGGAACAAGAAGATCGTATTCATGGAGTTTTACCTTATATTGCACCGGAGCTCTTTCAAAAACTACAATATACTCAAGCTTCCGATATTTATTCATTCGGAATAATCATGGTAGAAATAACAACTGGTCAAAGGCCTTTTAATAATTATAAATTTGACATCGACCTCGTAACAAAAATTTGTAAAGGACTACGGCCAAAATTTGGATTAGGAATTCCTGATTGTTATATTGAATTAGCAAACCAATGCATGGATTCGAATCCGAGAAAACGTCCAACATCTAGTGAAATAATTATTAAACTTAATGAATGGATAAATATTATTGGATGTGAAGCTGAAAACAAAATTAAAGGATGTGAAGCTGAAAACAAAATTAAAAAGTGTAAAAAGTGTCCAATGTTTAGAAAAATAATTATTAAACTGAATAAATGGTCAACTATTTTTAGAAAGAATAAAAGGTTAAATAATATTGGAAGGGATAAATCATTAAATATTATTGAAAGTGAAATCAAAAATAAAATTAAAAGACAGTTTTTAGATAGTGATGAGGTTAATAAAAAATTGCCAATAATCAAGGAAAACTTAAAAGACATATATACAAGTAAACCATATAATATGACTGATATTAACAAAAGCCTTTCAAAACTGAAAACTAGTAAAACCGCTGTTAATATAGAAGTTTCGGATGATCAATTAACACTATGTATTTATTAATAAATTAAGTTTAATTATTTAGGATTATTACTATCTATTTGTTAAATTAAGCTTTTTGTCGTGGGATTATTAAGTATGTAATTTTGTTTTAATAAATTAAGCAAATTCTTTAATACGTAATAATCAAAAAAATATATTGAAAAAAGATTGATTATACTAGTTCAATTTGTTTTTACGATCAAAATAATACATGTATTATCTATGCAAAATTTATAAGTTTAGATAAATATATTTTACATATTACAAAAAATATTATAAGGTTCAATCTCAATTTATTCCTAAATTTATGTTTTAAATATTATATGTATTCATTATCATCCTCATCATTATAACATTAGATAATATATGATGTACAAGAATAGAATTTATTGAATAAAAATATTTTTAAATATAATAAATAAATATATATTTCCATTTTATTATTGCGCTTTTTATAATTTTGTGGGCCCTATGATTAATTTTTTTTTTATTATTAAATAATTGTGATTGCTAACGCCGGCTAATTTATCATAAAGCGAGCTTTACACATATTATAAATTGCTGGTTTTAGCATGATCGCAATCACAATCACTAAACATCAAAAAATTAATCATAGAGGTCATCCATTTTCTGTAAGATGTAAAATATCATCAAGGCGATTTGTTGCTTTACGAATACCTTCTTTAATTTTCTAGCCAAAATATTCGGCAGATCATTCTATATATTCAATGGTTACAAGCCCCATTTTTACTGCAATATTTACTCGTTTTTGCCTTTGAACTTTATCTATACTCGTTATATCACAAAATACCCATTATAAAGTTCAACTGCTCTCCCAAATAGTAAACGAATATCACCATTATCATCAATTCGAAAAGAATGGAAAGAATTTGCACGAAATTGAATTTAATGTTTTAGAAAAATATAATCATTACTAATTACTTTACATTACAGCTGCGGCCAGAATTTGTATAAATTAGATTAAAATAACGCTTTTACAGTTTTCTTTTCAGAAAGTAAAAAGACTTCTTTTATTTCTTTGCCTTTTATGTGAATATATCATTACATAATTTTGTAAATACTCTATATAACTTGCGGTGAGCCCTAATTTCTCACCCAAGTTATGATTGGATGTATGAATACCATCTCCAATTGGATAAAATGGATCACACCACCCTTAGCACCGTCACAAGTCGTAAAAATAAAATGAAAAAATAAACCTCAATTAACACATTTCAATTATAAGTATTTTTTCGGTACATAGTTACAATGAGAGGCAAAAATTTCATAGAATTAAAATGTAGCTTTTAAAATAAATAAAAAATGTCATTAAATATTTATCGTTATGTTTGTACTAAAAGTTTCTCAAGTAAAAATTTTTTATTCGGTACTTTATTAACATTCAAACGTTGAAAAAAAAAAAAATAAAAAAGAAAAAAGTAATAAACAGTTTAAAGATGCACTTAAATATTTATCGTTACGTACGTACTAGTAACTCAATAAAAACTTCTAAATTCGATACTTCATTAAGCATAAAACGTTTCAAAAAAAAAAAAAAAAAATCCAAAAAAAAAAATAAAATAAATAAAATATATATATATTTATATGTATATGTATATATAAATCAATAAATAAATAATGTGCTTAAATATTTATCGTAAGCCAAAATTCTTATTTTCTTTTTAATATTTCACGAGCACACAAACTTTTCAACTAACGAAATTTCGAAATACAGTCAAATATAATCTCTAAACTTACTATAATGAACGTCAGCTTTATGTAAAAGGTGAACGCATATGAATTGCCCTGCTCTAACTGAAAATATAAAATATGAATGGTCTAAAAACAAACTGGTTATTTAATTAATACCTTTATACAGCATAATAAATATTTAGATATTCGACAAAAAATTATTTAATTGATATGATTGTTATCGTGCAATATCTATTATGTATTTTATTAAGAATTCGAAGAGTTGTAAAAAGAGCTCTCAAAATGGGTTAATTGATCGAAAAGAGTTGTTAAATTCAAGTGAATTGCCAGATGTAAGTATTAAAAAGTGAAAAGTAATATATAAAACAAATTTAATAAAACGTAATTATTACAAAAATTACATTTGCAAAACAATTGTTCGATGGCAACTTACCGATTAGTGAATTGCCAAATAAAAATGAGATTTGTCATTCGACCAATGGTAAATTCACCTCTTGAATAACATGAGATACAAGGAGATCAAGAATAACATCAAAAGGAGAATCAAATGATTGAAACCTACTAATTCATACAAAATTTTCTAATATTATAAATGCACATTAAATTTAATCGGTTATTTCTTTAAATGCTAAAAATTTAAGCATAAATTAATTAATTTATTGTAGTTTGAGCAACGGGTTCAACATATTTGAAAGGAAAGTGATATTAAAGTTTGGAGATGATATGGTTTTGTTTTGGTGAAGGCAGCTATCAAATATTATGTGGTAGATTAACGAACATATTTAAACATGTATCATTATTTAAATTTGCATAACCTTAAGAACTATTTTGACATGCACAAATGTAATGTATGAATTATTACCAAGGTTATTTTTCAGAGATAAAAGGATTTCCAGTACTTATTATCATAAAGGCACCAGGGACATTTTTTAAGAACAATGCAATGAACCCAGTGATAATCACATCATGTTAAATCATGTAATTATATCATTTGTTTACTATTTTTTACAGGAAAGTACCAAATTTCCAGGTCAGATGCGCCGGATCTAAGTCGATGTTTGGCTCTAATTATTAGCATTTTTTTTTACTTAATGAACAGATATGTTTTCATTAGTAAAATTTTTAATGATCTTGGTCAAAATTGATCGATTCCGATATTCCGACCCAGAATTTTGGCCATATAGTGAATTTGATAATATTAATAAGATTGAGGAAGGAGGATTTGCAACTATTTATCATGCTAAATGTCAAATTATATATAAGAACATTTCTGGTAAATATTCGTTTGCAATTAAAAAATTCCATAATCAAGATTTTTTTGACGAGGTAAATATTATTCAGGTTTGTTTATTATTTGAATTTATCATTAATATGTATTTTTTAAAGTTAAAAAGATTTTGTGGATCAGATATAAAAATCCATCATTCTTAAAATGTTACGGACTATCAAGAGATTATTCAGGAATCCATAATCTTATTTTACAATATGCAGAAAAGGGATCTTTGCATAATAATCTTTACAAGTATCGCAAAATTAAATGGAAGGAAAAATTAAATTTATTAAGTTGTATAACATCAAATCTTGATGCAATTCATTCGGAAGGATTTGAACATCGAGATCTTCATAGTGGAAATATTTTTGCAAGATGATTTGGATAATGCTTATATTGCAGATGAGTTTTCTAATACAAAAAAAGAAATATATAGAGTTTTACCTTAACAGTTATAGCATCAGAACTTTTACAAGGAAAATTATATACTCAAGCAGTTGATATCTATAAATATCAACTGGATGAAAAAAACTAAAAATTTTTTTAGAAGATGATAAAATTAGACCTATTATTAAGTCATCAAAACATCCAAATGATATGTATATCAATACACTGGAAATATCAAAAAGAATAAAACAATGCGAAATTCCTGATGATTTATATGTCAAAATTATGTTATTTATATTTTTTTACCAAAGATAAAAAAGGAGTTATAGAATATAATTTAAAAAGTCTTTACTTTATGGTATAAACAAAATTATAATAAAGACATGTTTAAGTTTGAGGTCTGAGTAAAGTATCAATTATTAAAAATTTTGATTGTTTGTTGTGGCCTAGGTACTGTAAAATAAGAAGCACATGTTATTGTATTATTATTAGCTGCCGAACAAGTACCAAGTACTTCAATGAAATGATTATATTATTATTTCGTAACAACGAATATATTTGGAATTCGCAAAAAAACTTAAGTTTAATTTTCTTCTCCTGGACTTAGCAATGATTTACATGAAAAAATTTTGATGCCGAAGATTTAATATATGTAAGAACTGACTCGCCTGTGTAGTTACAGGCATACAAACAGAAATTTTATCCTTTTAAGAGATTTTGTATGATGATTCAGAAGCATAGTAAATTTAGGATGAATACTCAGACTAATGAACATTTAATTTGGCGTATTATCCTTTTTAAATGAAAGATATTTTACTTTTTAATTCAAGAGCTTATATTGTTATAGAACAATATATAATATATTTTGAATTTAAATTATCAGGGGTGACTTAAATATTGATTTTAAAATTTTTTTGCGAACTTTGTTATCTTCCCTAGTATTGGCATAAAAATTTTACTATCATATAATTGTACAAATAATCTTTAAGTTTATTTAGGTTAGAATTAGGGTTTGTATTAAGGTTAGAGTTTGAGGGTATTAATAGCAAAATCACTCAAAAAAACTGCACAGAAGATGATTTCTTATGCAAATTTTTGAAAAATAAGTGTTTTTAGTTTTTTTTGCAAAATGAACATTTGTTTGAATTTTTCTAATTGTGTTATATTATACCAAATCACAATTAATTATTTATATAATTGTAGAATTTTTCTGGCTATACTGGGGTAGTTAAACTTTGTTCACAATATCATATGAATAAAAGTTTCCAGATCTTTGGGGTAGTGATATTGGTCAATAAAAATTATGGCCCAAGGCCAATCCCAATAAAGCTTGAGCTGGTTGATCAGGCTGACCTTTTGCTAGTGTAATTTTTTTATTTATATTAAATATGCAAAAAGCCATCAGATAGTCTTTTTGTCAACTTCTAGTGATATTAAATTATTTAATTTTTATTCTTTTTGTCCTTGAGAAAAATTATAGCATGTTAGTATTTTATGTTGATTGATTGTCTATGCCTCTAAACATTCTGATATTTAGATTATATTTGTTATTTGCCAGTTTATTACCTAAATAAGCCAATTCTCTTACATTATATAAATGACTACTGATTTTATTTAATTCCTAGCTTGAAATATGCTTTAGAAGAAAATTGATTCTAACACTTCTTTTACAAACTGGCCCAGACCACAAAAGTATGGGCCAAGGGTTGATCCACCTATTGACACAGCTGTTGGGTCAGTGTCAACCTATATCACTACTTCAAAATCACAGGTAATTCCATTTTCTGCTCTAATTAGGCCCAATTAAATTCTAGCGGCAGCTGGAAATAGTCAAAAATTAAAAATTAATAATTATTGAGTTCATTTGTTTGATTTTTTTTTTTTCTATTAGTGTGTTATAGAATGAAGTCCTAGTTTTATTACTATTAGATTCTATAAGTTTCTATGATTAAAATGAGCTATAGTTTATTAGAAACAGATTAATAGTTAAGTAGATAATAATAGATTAACACTTGTATAACATATACTTTTATACCTTTATACCTTTATACTTTTATACCTTTATACTTTTATACCTTTATACCTATATACTTTTATACTTTTATACCTTTACATCTTTATACTTTTATATCTATATACTTTTATACTTTTATACTTTTACACGAATGTATTTCTAAAAATATATATAAACCCTAGCTTTTACCCTTCTTTAACTTTAGGATTTGTTCCCTGCAATTCTTTAGTTATAGGAATTCTTTAGGCACAGAAACCTTTAGATAGTCTTGTAGCAAAGTCTTGTAACGTACTTAAATAAAATATATCTTTGCCCAACTAAATACACTCCTGTTCTTTGAGTAAAATATATCGAACTGCCACAGTGAGGAAACATTCCACTTCCACACCGCTTCATATCTTCTCTGACCCTACAAGATCCCTGTCGCCGTGTGCTATGTTGCTAGTGGTATATTAAGAAGGCTATACCGCTTGTAACATTTTGGTGCCTTCTGGCGGAATGCATCAAAAATAATTGGAAAGCATTAAAAACTGTTGGAATATTAAAAACAGCTAGAACTTTTAGGACCTCCTTCTCCTCCTTCTCCTCTTTGAAAATTAAAGCAGCCAGGAACATTGTTCAAATATTGAAGGGTGGAAACATTAAGTTGAATCCTCTCCTTTTTCTTCTTTTGGGAAAGATAATTTCTTTTATTTACATCTGACTATTACCAAGGAGTAATAGCTTTTGGTTTTCCTGTCGAATTGAAAGAGATTCGTTCAGAAGGGCATACTTGAAGCCTCTTGCATTTGTTGCACCGGTATTTTCCTGTCGAATTGAAAAAGATTCGTTCAGAAGGGCATACTTGAAGCCTCTGCTTTTGTAGCACCCCATTTAGTTATTTAGTTTTTTTTTTGACACAGTTTAATAGTTTATTAATGAAAATTTTATAAAATGAAAAACCTCTCACCCTCTCAAAATTTGGTTCTCTCCAAATCTCCCAACTCTACAAAATCCCAAATTTACACCATTTTATACCAACTCCACATCCACTAAACCCAACCCCACAAATTCCATATCCCTCCAAACCCTAATGCTACCCAAACCCAATTTAACTAAAATCCGACTATATTAAACCCCAACTTTACTAATCCGACTCCAAGTACCCACTATATATATGCTATAACAAACATTCATTACTTATTATTTACTTATCTTTTATTTAATATTTTAATTTAATTTAATACTTTTACCCAACCCCAAACTACAAAACCTATCCTGTCGCAAACCCTAACTATTCAATCCCCCAAATCCTACCCATAATTTCTGAATCCACCTCTAATCATCCATTCCGAATACCTCATTTCTAACTATCCAATTTTCCCAAATCTAATCCAACTTTAGAATCCGCCTCTAATCACCCTTTCCAAACCTAATTCTAAACCTGTCCTCCATCTCTATCTATTCCTCATTATCCGCTTCTTACCTTTAAAACTACCCCTAAACCTTTACTCCTTATAACCCGCTAAACACCCAAATCCTAACTTCTATTACTAATCCTTAAACCCTAATCTATCTACTAACCTAAAACCTTATCTTTTATAATCGTATCCAAGCAGATGTAATACGATTATTCCTTCGGTTGCTCTCTTTGAAAAATTCCAAGTTGAACAACCAAGTTCGTAAACGTTCTGCCAAACTTGGACCACCAGTACCTCCGACTAAAGCAAAGACAGTCAAATCCCTAAACCTCAAATACCAACATTTTTAGATTCGCCAAAATCCTGATTTCATACCCTCAATTCGAGAATCTCGATCTCTATTCGGAACTTTGACTTCTCTAAAGATCCCAGCTTCTTAATCGATTCATTAAACACAATTCGCCCTATCAAAAGAATTGGACGATTTGTTTCGAGTTCCTATTAAAAAAAAATCGGTATTAGTAATCGCAGAAATATATATAGGAAAATATATATATAATCAATAATGAAAATAACGAATGATACTTATCATGTTGAAAGCCCGAACCCGGAATACGAAGAATGATCATTTCATCTGCATTGATCATTTACTTTACTTTAATAATCCCATTCGTCTAAATCGTTTATCCATCGCATACATATATATATCGAAGAACCCAAATCTAAGAAACAAAATAAGAATAAGATTCAGAATTAGTTAAAAAAATATATATATATAAATCGTTATTAACTTTCGCAATTATAGTCAAAAAAAAAAATTCGATAGTTACCTAATAACCTCTCATACGCAGTGAACCCATCGCAAATTCGAATATTACAAGACCCAAAAAAAAAATTCTCAATATATCTCCTAACAGTGCTCCACCGAAAAAGACCTGTACTTATTCTAGAAGATTCGGCTACTATGCCTTACCAAAAAGGGATGGAATCACTTATTCACACTCCCAAATGCCAGAAAATCATAGTACTTTGTCAACCGAATCAAGTCCCAAAGTCCTGAAAGCGACATATCAAATTCAACAGTAATAATGTCTAAACATAACAATCCCACAAAAGGACTCAAGCCCCAGGGTCCCATAGAATAGGACAAAGCCTACGTATAAGAAGAAATATCTCAGGTCATCAAGTGCCAAGTTCAGACCCAAGACCCGACGAAGCAAGATATGAACCACACCCGAAAATGAAAGAAGTTAATAAAAAGAAAGATACCGAAAGACAAAGAAAACTAATGAAAAAAAAAAAACATAATACTTAACCTATATCGGAACTGGTACCATCAAAAACGAAGTAAGAATTAGAATAGACCTAACAAGACCTACCCATAAGGAAAGAAGACATGACCCGGCAAAGCAAAATAAGACCCAGACAAACAAAAGAACCGTACCAAGCCTGTTCCGAAGGATGTACGAGCCAGACCAATCAAGCCCCAAGACCCTACGAAGTAAGGCCAGTCCGACAAAGTGGAACAAGATCAACCTCCATAAAAGAAAAAGATACCTACGTAAAACAACTACACATACGAAGACATCCAGCGCCAAGTTCCAGACCCAGAAGAGCGAGACAGGCCTCGATAAAGGTCAACAAAGAAAAGAGCCGGAAGAGAAGACAAGTCCAACAAAGAAATACCAGAGTCAACAAGGATATACAAGACCCGACCTAACGAGACATACCCGGAATGTAGGAAGGAAGGTTCGACCCAGTAAAGCAAAACAAGACCCTACTCGAAAAAATTGGATCAGGCCCAACAAGACCACATCATAAAGAAAAACGGGACCCATACGAAAGAAATTACAAAAAAAAAAATTTTTTTAACTTCAAACAGCCTTACGTCGAAATAAGCCCACTCCTGAAGAAACAAGGCCAAACCAAGACCCTAGAAAAAGACCAGGCCCAACGAACAAGATAAAGACCAACTCAAGTCCCAGACCCGGAACAATAAAATGACTAAGAATCGGTCGACTACCTTGCAATGACAAAAGGTCCAACAAGACTCAAAATCTATGACTACGAGAATGCCGAAGACGAAACGAAGCCTAGAAGAAAAGTTTGAACTACGTGGATGAAAACCTTGTAGACCTACACTTTAAGACTACCCAAAGCAACAAAAATTAGAAACAGGCACCTACCTCGACAATGTAAACCCGCATCAACAAAGAAATCGCACGACGTTCGACCAACAATGCGAAAGAAGACGACGTCGAAACGAAAATACAATAAAGACCTCGACACAATTACGACGACGAAGTCCACTAGTTCCAAAAGCGTTGACTCCGAGAATTAACTGCGACTCCCAGAACGACAACGGTCTCAATATCTATATTTTTTTTTAAAAAAAAAAAAAAAAAAAAAAAAGTGTTAAAATATGCAAATCAGAAAAATTATTAATTTAATATTACACATGATCTTCCAGTATAACGTAATGATCAATACTATGATTATGACCGACAGAACACGTACTATTAAATCGTGATCGAAATCAAGGGTCGTAACCGTGCAAAATTTATACTAACGGTTACTTGTGTTACTTACTTCAAAGCTATACGAAGTATTCGACGAACATTAATCAATTAACCGGAAAAGACAACAATAGACAAAGACTTTAACAAATTCGATACTCTATACTTAAGATTTTTAAGATACAGAAACTTCAAAACTTTATTCTTATATAGAAACACTTTTCAATTTTATTAACTTTATTAATATCATTTACTATTTATTTTTGAAAACTTAATATTATTTTATTTATTATTATTACTATTACAACATTAATTATTACTCATATTATTTACAAAATTTCGAAAAATTTAAGAATTTTATTTACAAGAATAATTAAAATAGATACAAAAATTAATTGTAAAATAATACGACGATTTCTATTTACTTCTTCAACCCTTCTTCGCCACTCTCTATTTTCTTCTTCCAACTCTCGATTTTCTTCTTCCAACTCTTGATTTTCTTCTTCCAACTCACTAGCTTCTTCGACTCTTCTTTCTACTTCTCCAACTCTTCTTCTCAAAACTGTATTTTCATCTTCTAAGTTTGCCGCCCAAGCCCTCCACCTATTTCGTTCTAGAACCATCTGCTCATACCGACTTGCTTGCTGAAGGGCTTCGATGTCAGGAGGATTTATTTCTTGCGCTTGTTCTTGATAGTTTATTAGGCAGTTTTGGAGCCTCGCCATTCGAGAGGAAACGGAATCAGCCTTCTTAGTACGAGTCATCTATAAAATAAAAATAAATTAGAAACAACTATTTCTAAGCATTATGTATACTGAAAAAGGAGAAAATAAAATAAACACAAGTGCGTTGGCCACCACACTTGTGAAAGACCGAGTTGAATCAGAAAATATCTACCGGGGCGACTACTACAGTGGCAAAACCGAATGTAGAGCGCTCACCCAGTCGTAGAAGACCGGCTTCGCACATAGCAAGTGCTAAGGCTAAGCTCACAGCCCGAAAGTATACACACCTAGAGCAAGACAAGGCAAGGCAAGGCAGAAAGTCGACGAAAAGTTTTTATAAAAAGAAAATTATTATCTAAAAAAAAAAAGAAGAGACAAACTAATTAGAAAATTTTAGAAAGAAAAAGGACAATAGAAAAAGGAATAGTAAAAGGAATATTAACTAGGGAAGATTTTGAGCGAAAATTTTAAAGGAAATGAACATTTGAGATACAGATTTTAAATAGAAATAGACAATAGAGATGATTATTCCAAAATGGAAAATCAATCAACTGCAAACAACAACAGAGAAAATCACAACGATGAGAAAATAATTCACAGAATTAAAAATTAGCTAACGATAAACACCAATTAGAAAAATAGAAGCTAATTTTAGATAAATCGATAAGGAAAGTTCGGAGACCTCACAACTTTTATGGGGAGAAAGCAACAATGAAATTGCCAAAACACATGTTGAGCAAAATTTTTGACAAGTTTTGCCAAGTTTTGTCAAATACTTTCAAAACAATTTTTGCACATGAACAATACAAATGCAAAGCATGTAGAAATTACAAAAATTAACATGCGATAAAATTCTTTGGTGTACAAGAAAAACAAGGCCATAACAAGTATACTATTAATTGAGATTCTCAAGCACAATCATGTATGAATCATCAGTTTCAACAAATATGCATGATAATGGATGTGCATCTCCAAATTAATTCCCAAATCAGGCAAACATCCTCATTAATTTGACAAGTAAATCCAAGTTGACATGATATCTATATTAGATTTTCCCATTACAATTCTAGCTTCTTATTACCATATTTGAAAGTTTCCCCAAAATTCTAAAAATATTACCGAGAGATACAAAACCAAAATAGACAAAGTACTAGAAACAGGAAAAGATCCAGGTACACCAATTACCCAGACAATAGAATTCAAAATAGAAACTTCTATTCTTTAGCCTCAAACCTCAGCCACATTTATTAAATTAATCACATGCTAAAACCAAGCAAAGAAACTATCGAAGGACCCAGAGTTTAATGAAGTACTAGATACAAATATGAATTTTATAATTAGACAGTATATAATTTTTTTTAATAATTTTTCAAAGTTATTAGATTCAGGAACTCACGGAGTTCATTCTTAAAGGGGGACGGAAATGTTATAGAATGAAGTCCTAGTTTTATTACCATTAGATTCTATAAGTTTCTATAATTAAAATGTGCTATAGTTTATTAGAAACAGATTAATAGTTAAGTAGATAATAATAGATTAACACTTGTATAACATATACTTTTATACCTTTATACCTTAATACTTTTATACCTTTATACTTTTATACCTTTATACCTTTATACTTTTATACTTTTATACTTTTATACTTTTATACCTTTACATCTTTATACTTTTATATCTATATACTTTTATACTTTTATACTTTTACATGAATGTATTTCTAAAAATATATATAAACCCTAGCTTTTACCCTTCTTTAACTTTAGGATTTGTTCCCTTCAATTTTTTTGTTATAGGAATTCTTTAGGCACAGAAACCTTTAGATAGTCTTGTAGCAAAGTCTTGTAACGTACTTAAATAAAATATATCTTTGCCCAACTAAATACACTCCTGTTCTTTGAGTAAAATATATCGAACTGCCATAGTAAGGAAACATTTTACTTCCACACTGCTTCATATCTTCTCTGACCCTACAAGATCCCTGTCGCCGTGTGCTATGTTGCTAGTGGTATATTAAGAAGGCTATACCGCTTGTAACAGGGGGAACCCCAGGTGTAGCCCCTGCCCCAAACTTTTATTAATACTTAAGTAAGTTGACATATTGCCGAAGTACATACATATTATATACAAGTATTGGAACTAGGACTTTAGATAATACAACCATTTATCCACGGCTAAAACCTACCAGAGCCTTCCATATTCCCATTTATATGACTGATCTGGCTTGTACGTCCCTCTCTAACTGACAATTGGTATTCACATATCTGCCACTTTACCCACACTACCTAGTATCATCACTTCCAATTTGGTGTACGTTGCCAGGTAGGTGCTTTGTGCTTCCAGATTGGTATATCTGAGATCCCCTACTGGCATACTTCTCGGGAGTTTGTATCTCAAGCCATGCAGCTGCCTCTACTACATTGGTTAAGTATCTCAAGCCTGCATGCTGCTGCAACTAGCCGGGTTCCTGCAACTTTGGAGCCCAGGATTTAACGTTCTGAATTCAGTAATGTGCAAACGACTGTACTTCTCTTTATGGTGACGATATAACTGGGCTTGTTTCACGAATGCTTCCAGTACTAGATATAGTTTGATGGCATCATGAGACTCAGGGGACCCCGTTACTACTACATGCACTTGTACCAGCTATACCCATATTGGTGGTCCCAGCACTTCTTAGTGTCCAAAAACTCCTATATGGGTACGCCCGGACAGTGTTGTCACTTGGACATTTTTTGGACACTTTGGACATTTTTTCAAATTAAAATTACTTAAAATTTTATTAAGATAATCTATTTTAATTTTTTCACCAATGAGTCCAGCACCTAAAAAATTATATAATTATATATATTTTTTAAATTACTTTATTGATTAGTTAAACATGGGACATAGGCTTGAATGATTTTGAACAATCTTGGATGTTGGACAAAAAACATAGTATGGACACGTCCAAGTGACAATACTGCGCCCAGAGCCCGTTGGGTCTTGACACATATATGCCTCCATGCTTCCACTTCTCACTGGCTAGTGAGTTCTATTTGCTCTTACAGGTTCATTCTGCTCCCCAGTACTCACATCTGATCCTTCTTCAAACCTTTACCGATCTCTCCCAAACTACCAAACCAGTTATCCCGGAAGAATTGGTTGGCCCGGCTTTATGTACCTGATGGACTCCCTCTTCTTGGAACCTAATTCCGAAACATAGGTCCTTTTCCTCCGGTACGACTCCAGCAGCCAATTTGGTGTCCCTCTTGCCATAGGGCTTTTCTGTCCAGTTCTTCGGTCTTCAGCTGAAATCCCAGTCTTCTGTAGTACCGTTGGAAGAACTTCATTACCTTCTTGCTCAGGACTTGCCAAACGGGTTTAATTTGTTCTGGTTCTTTGGATTTGTCTGTATAACATACACAACTGTGCTGATGCTCCCATTCAAGATGGTGGTACCAAGGTTACAGGTAATATACCCGACCGATCGATGAACAAATATTACCATAACACAGGCCTATTTTTTAATTCATCTCCAGTGGGATTTGAACTCTAGACCTGTCGCTTGGGGGTGACAACCAGTCAGCTTCTATATCACTATACCCCTTGTTCATTTGTTTGATAAATAAAGTAATTGATAATAGTTCAATCAATTTTACTAGCAAGTATTTAAAAAAAAGAAGTAATTCAATTTTTAATAACACTTTCTCTTTTATTTCAACAACAAAACTATGGGTAATACAAATATCATTCCTAAATATATATATTATTAATTATGTGTATTGGTTCTTTCTTCTAATTGGCTAAATATTTTTTTATATATTTTCTATAAATGCACATCCTCTATAAATGCACACTTTTAGGGTATGGTCACCCCCAAGTGGCAGGTCTAGGGTTCAAATCCTACTGATGACGCTTTTAAAAAATAGACATGTGTTCCAGTAACTGTTTCCTGTCGATCGGTTGGGTATATTGCCTGTAGTCCTTGGTTTCTATTTCGAATGGAGCTTTCAGGCGAAGTTGTGTCCTGTGACACAGACAAATCCAAGGAACTAGGGAAGCAGAAACCATTTGGCAAGACCCGAGTAAGAAGGTAGCAAAGATCTTTGACAGTGCTACCAAAACTGGCATATTGGACCGGAGCTGAAGTACTGGATGTCGACCTCAGTGACAAGGTCTACCAACCTGGCCACCGGATCAGGTACCAGAGGAAAAGGACCTATATTATAGAAGTAGGTACCAGGGGAAGAAAAACCATGATGGCACCTAATGCCAGGTAGATTAATCCTTCTGGTCCAACTGGATTGAAAGTCTGAGAAAACCAGTAAAGGACCGGTAGGAAAGTGATAGTGGGTACCGGGGTTGGAGCGAACCTTACAAGGGCAGAAGTAGGTATTGGTAAGAAGACAGGAGTAACCCTGTTTCGCAAGTATTGGCCTCGGTAATAGTAATAAGTACCAAAGTGTAGGTGAATACCTGATATGGGACAAGTACCGCTCTACCAAGTCTCCCGTCGAGGATAACAAGACCAGAAATAACTGGCTGGGTCCTAAGGCAATGGATAAGTATCCGGGACTTGCTGACTGACTTATGTAACGGGCCTGTTCTGGTGATACAAGATGGGTTGGCAGGCGGAACATGGATCAGAGGGTTTAAATAGGCAATTCCCGTAGTTGGGTCACAGGTATGGCAGCTAGTATAGAACCCTTGGGCGGACCACTTAAATTAGACACCAAAAGTGTATGTGTAGCTAGATATATTCTCGTCTAGGATAAGAAGGTTTAAATAGGCAATTCCCGTAGTTGGATTGCAGGTATGGCAGCTAGTGGGCGGACTACTTAAATTAGACACCAAAAGTGTACATGTGGCTAGATGTATCCTCATCTATGTAACAAATGCCAGTATTCCCCTAGAGGATACAGACGTTCCTAAGTCCTAAGACGGGCACTTTAATTAAAAAATAAATAAATAAATGCACACTTATAGGACCAGGAAAACTATATATAAGGTCCCCACTTCACTATAATTCGAAGAGTACTTTAAATTATATAAATGTCCTCACTAGTAAAAATTATAGATAGGATGATTTGCAACAATAGTAATTTGCTTATGAAGATCTTTTTTTTGGGTTTATTACTATATTTGGATGAAAAATAGCCAAATAGCCAATCATATTGTGATTCGCATAGATATGTATTTTGGATTTTTTTGGCGAGGACCTTACATATAGTTTTCCCAGTCCTACACTTATACTATGCCCAGCCCTAACAGCATGCAAGTGAGGTTTGACTTTAAATACAATAATAAAGTTATTTAGAAGAACAAAATATATCTACTATAAAAGTTTTATACAAATTGGATAACTTTTTATTAGTGTTATTTTTCATTTTATGTATCTATAAATATAGCTAAAAAATTTGTAATTTTTATTGTAGAAACATAAAAATATTGAAATATCAACTGATATATATAAAATTTTATAATAAGATTATTTTGTCCTTTTGAACAACTTTCTTATTGTATAAAAATTGATTTACTTAAAATTATTTTGATTTTTTTTTATATTTAACAGGCATCTACTTTGGCAGGGTTTCATTAAATATTATTTATAGTCGTACCTCCATAAATGCAACCTCCATAAATGCAATACCTCCCTAAATGCACATTTTTTCCTATTCCGTAAGATGTTATTAGTGCTAAATGCACGTTCTATATTCTGTAAATGCATGTTCAATTGAATAACATTTTATATACACTAAGGGGAGCGCCAAAAATCACCTGATTAGGGTTTCACTAAGTAGCTGACCCCTACCCCCTACCTGATAATTTTTCTAAGCATTTGATTGGTTAAAATTTAATAAAATATATATATATATTAAAAATTGGATATCTTTTGATCTACCAGTCTGTTTTGGACGATTCAACTACCAAAGTGTTCGTCTCAGTAAGACGATTCTAACAAGCTCAAAATCATCAAAATCCAATAACAGGATCCCAAGATCATTCAACTTTTGTGTAATTTTAAGTAAATTTATTTTTTATATTCTGACTTTTTAGTCAAGTCTGAGTCTGGTCTGGTCTGGTCCGAATTCTGCAGACTGGTCTGAGTCCGAATATATTTATATGTATTTTTTGGTGCTGAACAAGTTTACTTAGTGCATTTTGTTAGAATAAATTAGTAAAATTTTATGAACCTTAAGTTTTTATAGAATTTTATTAATAAAATTCTATAAAATCTTATAATTCGCGAATTTTTATTAATTAATTCTAACAAAATGCACTAAGTAAACTTGTTCAGCACCTAAAAATGTACCAAAACGGCTAGTTTGTTTTTATTTTACTTGAAATTTAGAGATTTGATACACAATTTTGGAGTTTTGATCAAAAAAGATAAAATTTAACATCTTATGCCAAATTTCAAGTAAAATAAAAATAACCCTGCGATTTAATGTATTTTTAGGTTTTGAACAAGTTTACTTAGTGCATTAATTTAGAAATAGATTAGTAAAATTTTGTGAATCATAAGATTTTATAGAATTTTATTAGTAAAATT
>QKWP01000353.1:73405-133633 GCA_003550325.1 Gigaspora rosea | reverse complement strand
CAAATTTATGCATCTTTTCTCCAAATTTCAAGTAAAATAAAAACAACCCTGCTGATTTAATGTATTTTTAGGTGCTAAACAAGTTTACTTAGTGCGTTTTGTTAGAATTAATTAGTAAAATTTTATGAATTATAAGATTTTATAGAATTTTACTAATAAAATTCTATAAAATCTTACGATTCACAATATTTTACTAATTATTTCTAACTTAATGCACTAAGTAAACTTGTTTAGCACCTAAAAATACATTAATTCGGCGGGTTGTCTTTATTTTACTTGAAATTTGGAGATAAGATGTTAAAATTCGACTTTTTTGATCAAAAATCCAAATTGTGCATCTAATCTCTAAATTTCAAGTAAAATAAAAACAAATAGGCCGTTTTAATACATTTTTAGGTGCTGAACAAGTTTATTTGTGCATTTTGTTAGAATTAATTAATAAAAATTGGCAAATTATAAGATTTTTTATAACTTTATTAATAAAATTCAATAAAATCTTATGATTCATAAAATTTTACTAATTTATTCCAACAAAATGCACTAAGTAAACTTGTTCAGTGACAAAAAATACATATAATTATATTTGGACTCAGGCCAGTCTGCAGATTTTGGACCAGAACCAGACTGGACTCAATAGTTGAGTCTGGTCTGAAGTCTGAAATTAGTAAAATTTAGAGTCTGAGTCTGGTCTGATCCCGGACCAGACCCAGACTGAACCTAGGAGCACTAGTCTCAATGAGACGAATCAAATGGTACCAAAATAATCTAATTCTGATCGATATGACACGTGGTATTCATCATAGAACTTAGGTGCACCAAATTAGACATATCTAATTATTAATTGTTTATAGAATACAAATCTTTGTTGATCTTAGGATCCTGTAATTAGAATTTAGTGATTTTAGGCTTGTTAGAATTGGCCCACTAAGGCGAACATTTTGGTAGTTAAATCATCCAAAATGGACTGGTGGATCAAAATTTATTCAATATTAAAAATTATATATATATAATAATATATATATTTATATATTTATATATATTATATATATTATATTATATATAGGACCTGATAATTGCTCTACCCCCACCTACCTAAAAAATCAGGTAATAAATGGCGCTCCCTAACCTATTTATATATATTTCAGGTCCTGGTAGGCCTCTGATAAAAAATGATCAGATAATTAATAACACAACTCTAATAGCTTTAGTTTACCCTTATTCAACTTTGGTCTATTTATATTTGAATACCCTATACTTAATACTTCTATTTCAATTGTACTATAATATTCTTTCTGGTTATAGATCTCTTCTTAAGCCTTGAAACACATATCCTATGAATTTTCTTGTTGATGTTAAAGGATCTCCCTCTATTCAGTACTTGGTAAAGTTGTTAGTTTTCAAGTTTGTTTAGCGAATTTAAAATTTGGCCTAGTATCATTTTATTTCTGTATTTTCTTTTCCCTTATTATTCATACTTTTGTTGTTTTCTTCTAATAGAACTTCGAACATATAGTACAAAGGTTATACGTTATGCATTTCAGCAAAAACATCTAAAATTTGAGAAGCAAAAAACTAGTTTTTGGAACTTTTTTAAAATAAAGCTCTCAGTGAGGCGCATCTAACAAAAAAAGTTTATTCAATTCTGATCACTGGATCAGAAGTTATTTAAGTAAAAATAGGTTTGTTATTTTCAGCAAATTAGATCAAAATTGGCCAAAATCTAGTTATAACCTATATGAGAGATCTCCAGTTCCTCTTCTAATTTTTCTTTGTTTGCTTTCTGGATTCTAAATTATACATATTATTACTTTTATTTTTACTGCTCCCAGGCAGTGTTGTTATGGGACAGCTTTGGACAATGATTTGGACAATTTTGGACAATTTTAACAATTAAATAGAGTAAAATTACTTAAAATTTTATTAAATAACCTATTTTAATTTTAACTAGAATGTGTTCAGTACCTAAAAAAATATATAGTTATATATTTTTTAAATAAATTTATTAATTATTAAAGCCTGGACAAGCTTTGGACAATCTTGAACGTTTGGACAATTTTGAACATGGACAAGCCAAAAAAGGCTTTGAACAGCCAAAACGTACAACACTGCTCCCAGGTGTGTGCAATATTTTATAACCTATCTAAGTCTTTATTGTAAAACTACTTCTTTTGTTGTATTTCTTATATACAGTATGTTTTCCTTTCACTTTCTCTTGTATTATCTCTTTTAAATTTATTGCCATTGTTTGTATATACTATCTTTTAGTATTTTCTTTTGTTGGATGTTCTATACTTGTTCTTTTTTCTGTTTATGCCCATTCTAGCCTTGTATTGTAGTAAAAGATTTGCTTATTCAGAGTATTTTTTGATCTTTTCTATTTCAAAATAAATTGAAGCAGTTTTTTTAATTTAGATATATAATAAAGGTTAAGTAAACTGTCTTTGCTTTTGCATCTTGAGTTGCCTTAATAGAAGTGTTCTTACTGCTATTTTTGGAATATTTTTTGCTACTGCCTTGTATGCTGCTTTTTTTTTAGAATTTTTTTGTAAAGGTACCTGAAGTAACTCTACAAGTTTTGTTCTTTTCGAAGTGAACTGCCCAAGCTTGTGAAAGTGATTTTCTTCTGTGATTATTTCAGAAATTAATCAGAAAAGCCAAAGCCTTATTTTTTCTGTAGTTCTATTGAAAACATTTATTTTGTCATAGTAATATAGGCATTTTTTGATTCTTAGTATACTTATTTATGCTAGTACATCCCTAAATGTATGTACTTCTAGCATTATTTTTTCAGTCTAATCAGTACTTTTTTTGTAGTCTCTGATTTGTCTGTAATTGCTTCTAGATTTTTTTAAAACATCTTCTCTGTCTATTTACTTTGTTATATTTTGGGATATTTATATTCTAACTTTTGCTTCTTCTTTATAACTTCTCTTATATTGTGTTGTGTTTTCATATTTGTTTCTTTTTTGGTTTTTTCTTTTTCTAATTTTATTTTTTTCTTGTACTTCTAATGCACTATAATCTAATTGTTTACATTTTTATTTAAGTAAAACTTCTGTATTTGACTATTTGTAGCCTTCTTTCTCTTCTTTGTATTGTTACTGCTCTTTTCTTTTTTTTTTGTTACAGTCACTTACTTTTAAACATTCATAATAGTTGTACAATTCTATAATGCTTCTGAATATACAGATTGTCTCTGGGTTTGTTCTAGTAATTTTTGCTATTTTATTATTTTTTTAGAACCTTGTGATTGTGTTCTTTCATCAAATTTCTTGTTCTTTTGTCAATATTGTTAATAGTATCTGATATTTGTCTAACTTTCTAAACCAATTTATATTTGTTAATGTTCCTTGATTATCTTGTGCAACAGATTTCTGCCTGCTTCTATAAATCTACTATAATTTGCAAAACTTGTATGTTTGTTTGTTTATTTGTTTGTTTTGATGTTTATTTGTTATATTTTGCTGTTAATATATTAACTGTAATTTGCAGTTGGGGTTCTAAAAATTTTCTTTTTTTGCCAAAAAAATTTTTGCCAAGCCCCAATATTCTAAATACTTTAAGAAAAAGTTGTATTTGTAGTTTTTGCTTCTAATTAACTGCTACTTATTTATGATTTTGAAGTTTTTGCTTATAGATTATGGTTAGACTATTATAATAGTTATTTTGTTTTTGTACTTGTTTTTTCAGAAAAATTGGTTATAGGGATCAGCAAAAAGAGTTGTTTTAAAACTGTTATAAGTAACTTTAATCTACTCTTTTCAATATGCTTAAAACAAAATTTAAAATAAAGTTAATATGTAAGTTAAAAAAATGTAAAGCTTAAGTTTATAGTAAATTTATATGTTTTAATCAACTATTTTTAATATGCTTAATACCAAAATTTAAAAAAAAAGTTAATATGTAAGTTGAAAAAATGTAAGGCTTAAGGATAAAGGGTATATAGATCATTTCTATTAATAAACGAGTAACAAAAAATATTTTTAATGCAAATTTAAAAGTTGCTACATATAAAAATTAATTTTTTACTATATAAATTGATTTTTTGTACTAAGTAAAGTTGTTTGTAATAAAAAATTACACATATTCTAAAAATTTTATTAATTTTGAATAGAATTGATAAAATTTTATAGTATCAACTTTTGCGGGGACGGGGTCTATTCTGCGGGGGCGGGGTCTATTCTGCGGGGGCAGGGTCTATTCTGCGGGGGCGATCACAAATTGGCCAATCAAATCACGTGTAAACAGTAAGTAAAATAGGGTCGCAAAAATAAAAACAACTATATTTTATATTCTACTGGGCCAATTTTAATGATTCGACCACCGTTAGAATCAGAAGAACATCCTCTACAAGTTTATTTAAAAATTTAATATAGATACTTAATAAAAATTTTCTTTATTATTAAAAATAAAATTTTTAGTAACTCGTTTATTAATAGAAATGATCTACATACTCTCTACCCTTAAGTTTATAGTAAATTTATATGTTTATATTATAATTTTTATTATAATTTATTATCAAGTATGCATGTTCTATGACTAATAACGTATTATTATAAAATAACCAATAAACAATATACATATTATTTGTTATAAAATAAGTTATCAATATACAGATTAGACAATAATTTAATTAAAGGCTAATATATTTATTTTAATATATAAAAAAGTATAATAAATATCAATATTTATATAATTGAAAAAATCTAATTATTTTATAATTATTGCTAACACATGTTCAAATTTCTTGATTTATAAACAATCATTATTTTAAAAGATAATTAATATTATTTTTTTTAATAATATATAATCTAGAATTATTTTTTGTTAATGATTAGTTACCAGGCAGTGCATATATACAAAGAGCATGTAATGAAATTCTATTTGATGAATATCTTGTAACAAGAATTATCAATATTTAGTTGTTAACAAGTTCTATAGCAAAATTAATGGCTACAAGCTGTGAAATAATTAATAAAGAAAGTAATTCACAATTAAAATACTTTAATCAAAAGTTAACAGATTTTTTATAACAGAATAGCTTATATAAAGATTGTACCAGCTAGAGCCTTAAAGATAGTAAACATTTTTTTTATATATAGTATAATTAACTGAGCTAATCAAACTTTTTATAATTTATATAGATTTTAAGAACAAGTTTATTATAGTACTATAAACATATAAAAACCAATAATTTTAAGAGCAAAAGTATTTGATATTTAATACATTTTATAATGTATTTAGTTGGTAATATAGTAAAACCTCCATAATTGCACTCTTTATAAATGCATATTCTCTCTAAATGCACTTTCAAATTCTGGCCCAAATATATACATACCTCTATAAATGCACTTTTCTTATTGTTTTCTAAGTGCATATTATTAAATCTTGGTTATGAAAGTGTGCACTTAAAGAGGTTTTACCGCAGTAAGGAAGTTTAATTTTAAATAGAATAAAATAGTTGGGCAGTAAAAAAAAAAGAAATATAATTAAGTTTTTGGAAGATAATAGTAGCTAGGAAGTATTAATATATATATAGTAAATTAAAGTAGAAATTTAATTAATTTTGGTAATTTATATACAAGTTATTTTTAAAATCAAACCTATTAATAAAGAAAAAGATAAGATTAATATTGATTGAAAATACAATTAAGATTAAGCTACATATTTTTACTGAACTTTTATTAACAAATATTATCTGATATTTAACAAATACAGTCAATACTTTCTATTTCAACAAACATGTTCTTTAAGAATTTTTATATATAAAATTTTTTTTAGGTTCAGTTCTTAAAGAGTTATTATTAGCTAATCTAAACTCTATGATAAAATTTACAATTGTTCTGAGTATTTTGTTTGGATTAGAGAGAATTTAATAGAGTTCAGATTAGCGAGGTTCAGATTAGAGAGAAGTGATTATATAGATAGTAAATAATTAGTAAATAAATATTTAACTAATTTAGGTAAAATAATTTTAGATTTAGCACAGTCTATTACTTAAATACAATAAAATATTGTCTAAAAAA
The DNA here is from genome assembly GCA_003550325.1 of Gigaspora rosea. Lineage (NCBI taxonomy): Eukaryota > Fungi > Glomeromycota > Glomeromycetes > Diversisporales > Gigasporaceae > Gigaspora > Gigaspora rosea. Next base: position 127,607 of record QKWP01000353.1, on the reverse strand, counting down.
GTTGCTTTTTTAATAAGAGTAAGCAAGAAAAGATACAATTAGATTCAAGTGTATATGCAGTTTAAAAGAAATATTAGTGGTCACAATATTTTGTTATCTATTAGAAAATAAATTTTATATATATTTCAAAGCATAATAATTATAATTTGCTAAAGGTGGATATGCATATTATATTTATTCAATACTATAAATAGTTGGCAATAAATTTAATTATTTATGATAATATCTTTAACTAATAAATGATAATATGATTAAAATAACAGAAAGAAATATGCTAATGAAACATTGCTCATATAAATTAGATATTATTAAAGGATAATATAATTAAAATAACAGAAAGGAATATGCTAATGAAACGTTGATCATATAAATTAGATATTATTAAAGTTTATGTTTTTCATTTCAGATAGATGTGAGAAAGTTTAAATAGGTAGAAACTAAGCAATTACAGTCAAGTAAAGTTAATTAATATATAAATTTTGGAGGGCTACCAGTAAATTGGCTTAATTGACAGATCAGATTTGAGTTATGAATAACATTGTATTTGCAGTATAATTAATTTTAGCAATTTATATGTGACTATTTTTAAAGTCAAAAAATTATTAAAAAACGTTATTTGCATAATATATTCATTTATAATGATGGATCTACAGCCACAAGAAATTTAATTTGCACATGCAGTAATCAAATAAAGAAATTTAATTCTTTATAATAACAAATCCAACAATCAAAAATCACTTATTTTAGAATTATTAGTCCCATCACTATAAATGAATAAAAATCTTTACAATACTTTTTATTAACAAAGATAGGTATGTATATATGTAAATAAGTATTTATTAACTAATTTGGGTAAGATTGTTTGATATCCAATATAGGTTATGTATACTTGTAAGTATAATGCAATAAATGTTATATGAATACACTTCGTACTTTGTACTATGTTCCTGGTATAATTAAAAAACTTTCATCTGGTACCATTCATTAACTTTTCTAAGTCTCTTATTATGCTGATTCCATTTCTATAACAATTTGTGACATTATACGCTCCATTAGTATCCCCATCTCTGCTGATTTTTTATAACAAATAAATGAATTATAATCATCATTTTCAACTCCAATTCCATTACTATAACAATATCCAACATCATAACAGATAAGTTCCTTCTGAATTATCCATTTCATCCGATTTTTGATAATAACTTTTCGATTCCATCTCCTTAATAATAACATTGCCCATAAAAAAAAAAATCAATGTGTAACGACGAATTTTACAGGAGGGTCACCAAAATTCCGGGCCATATGCGTCAAATCTAGTTCGGCGTTTAGCCCTAGCTGTTAGCAGGTTCTATAGCAAAATATCAGCTGGGCATTTTTTACTTAATGAATGGATATGATTACATTAGTAAAATTTTTATCTTTGGGCAAATTGATCAATTCCGATCCAGCCGACCATGAGTTCGATGCAATCCAACGTATCCCGACCCGGAATTTTGGTGATCCCCCTGTATGAGTTATGACATAGTATTGATTGTCGCAGATCATAATTTAAAATGAAATCTACATTCTACACTTAACCTGCTAGCCTTCTAAAACCCATTAATACTTATGTTTATTATAATTTTTTTTAAAACTAACCCTAACCCTAGACCCCTAACCTTAAAAACTGCACTCCAAAAAAAATTAGTTTTCGAGATTTTATACTATCATTTCATTTTAATCTGGATTTCATTATGATCTGCCACATTGATTAATTAGTCCGCGTGAAACCCCATTGTGACACCCTAATCTAAATTCAAGTCTAATCCGTATGATCATATGATTTTGTGTAAAATTCAATCCGTATCGGTATGATTGTACTATTCTATCACTAAAAAAAATTTATAGTTTGAACCTTAAATCCTTTTAAAAGAAAAATATCAAATTGACAAACGATAATTTTTCGTTTTTAAAACTTCAACATGGACCAATTGACATCGTCAGGAATTAATAAGCTTGCTGATAATTATCAAAAGGGTATTGGCATAGAGAAGGATGAACGTAAGACGTTTGAATTATATCTTAAAGAAGACGAGATGGGGAACGCCGCTGGAACATGTAATGTTGGAAATTGTTATTATCTTGGAATCGGAGTTGAAAGGGATTTATGTAAAGCATTTGTTTATTACCAAAAATCTGCAGAGATGGGAGACGCTGCTGGAAGGTGTAATGTTGGATACTGTTATCATTATGGAATCGGAGTTGAAACAAATAAACGTAAAGCACACACATATTATCAAAAAGCAGTAAAAATGGGTGATATATTTGCACTCGGTGAATGTTATGGTTATGGAATTGGAGTAGAAGAGGACGGGAAGAAAGCATTCGAATATTATCTAAAGTCTGTGAAGATGGGAAATGTTAAAGGAATAAGACTAGCTGGAGGTTGTTATCAATGTGGAATCGGAGTCGAAAAAAATGAACATTAAGGCGTTCGAATATTATCAAAAATCTGCTGATATGGGTGATGTTCTTGGAACACTTGATGTCGGCTATTTCTATGATTATGGAATTGGAGTTAAAAAAGATGAATATAAAGCATTCGAATATTATAAAAAATCTGCTGATATGGGGGATAACATTGGGATGTATAATGTAGGATTATATTATCATTATGGAATTGGAGTAATAAAAGATGAATGTAAAGCATTCGAGTATTATAAAAAATCAGCAGAGATGGGATTCGCTGATGGAATGTACTATGTTGGCGAATTTTATCAAAAAGGACTTATTGTTAAAAAGAATATTGATATTGCTTTTGAATGGTATTTAAAATCAGCTATTACTGAACAATCTTCTACTACCAAAAAACAAGAGTATTTTCATTGGATACCATTTGAAAATTTTGAAAATGTTGAAGAAATAGGTAAAGGAGCCTTTTCTACCGTTTTCAAAACAAAATATTTAAATAATTCTGGATCATATGAAGAAGTAGCAATTAAGCTTGTAAAAGATTCAAATAAAAATAGAGAGCCATTTATAAAAGAGGTATCATATTAATATTTTTGAATATTTTTTTGATTTTTAAAAATTACATCTGGTAAAATATATTAATTTATTTGTTTTTAGTTGAAGGCTTGCCATAGTTTAATCAATATTTAGGAATATCAAGAGATGAAAAAACAAAAGATTACATTTTAGTGCTTAGTTATGCAAAATATGGTTCATTGAGCAAAAACCTTACAGATATCATAAAATTTGAATGGAAACTCAAATTAAAGATACTCCGTGATATTATATCCAATCTTGATCGTATTCATTCTAAAGAGTATTTACATCGAGATATTCATCCTGGAAACATTCTGTTGAAAAAAGATTATAAAGCATATATTACCGATCTAGGTTTATCAAAGCCGCTTGATGAAAAGGAACAAGAAGAGCGTATTCATGGAGTTTTACCTTATATTGCACCGGAGCTCTTTCAAAAACAACCATATACTAAAGCTTCAGATATTTATTCATTCGGAATAATCATGGTAGAAATAACAACTGGTCAAAGACCTTTTAGTAATTATAAATTTGATAAGGATCTCGTAATAAAAATTTGTAAAGGGCTACGTATAAAATTTGGACTAGGAATTCCTGATTGTTATATCGAATTAGCAAACCAATGCATGCATTCGGATCCAGGAAAACGCCCAACATCTAGTGAAATAATTAATAAACTTAATGAATGGTTAAATATTATTGGAAATGAAACTGAAAATAAAATTAAAAAACGTTCAATGTTTAGAAAAATAATTATTAAACTGAATAAATGGTCAAATATTTTTAGAAAGAATAAAAGATTAATTAAAAGACAATTTTTAGAAAGTGATAAGATTAATGAAAAATTGCCAATAATTAAGGAAAATTTAAAAGACATATATACAAGTAAACCTTATAATATAACTGATATTAACAAAAGCCTATCAAAACTGAAAACCAGTAAAACTGCTGTTAATATAGAAGTTACAGATGATCAATTAACACTATGTATTTATTAAGAAACTAAGTTTTATTATTTATGATTATTACTATTTATTTGTTAAATTTAGCTTTTTATCATGGGATTATTATGTATTTTAATTAAGTTTTAATAAATTAAGAATTCTTTAATATGTAATAATCAAAATATATTGAAAAATGATTGATTATACTATTCAAAATTTATAACAGATAAGTTTAGATAGATATATTTTATATTTTACATATTACAAAAAATATTATAAGGTTCAATCTCAATTTATTCTTCTAAATTTATGTTTTAAATGTTATATGTATTCATCAACATCCTCATCATCATAATATGAGATAATATATGATGTTACGAGAATAGAATTTATCGAATAAAAAATATTTTTAAATATAATAAATATATATTTCCATTTTATTATTGCGGTTTGTATAATTTTGTGACCCCAATGATTAATTTTTTTTATGATTAAATAATTGTGATTGCTAATTATGGCTAATTTATCATAAATAGAGCTTGACACATTTTATAAATTGCTGGCTTTAGCATGATCGTAATCAAAATCATTAAACATAAAAAAATGAATCATAGAGTCACAAAACTGCAATAAATTAATTAATATATGCTTAAATTTTTATCATTTAAAGAAATAAACGATTAAAATTTATAAAGTACATATGTAGTATTAGAGAATTTTGCATGAATTAGTAGGTTTCAATCATTTGATACTCCATTTGATGTGATTCTTGATCTCCTTGTATCTCATGTCATTCAAGAGGTGAATTACCATTGGTCGAATGACAAATCGCATTTTATTTGGCAATTCACTAATCGTTAATTTGTCATCGAACAATTGTTTCGCAAATGTAATTTTTGTAATAATTACGTTTTATTAAATTTTTTTTAAATATTATTTTTCACTTTTTAATACTTACATCTGGCAATTCACTTGAATTTAACAACTCTTTTCGTTCAATTAACCTATTTTGAGATCTCGTTTTACAACTCTTCGAATTCTTAATAAAATACATAATAAATATTGCACGATGACAATCATATCATATTAAATAATTTATTTGTCGAATATTTTAAATATTTATTATGCTGTATAATAATTAAATATGCAGTTTATTTTTAGACCATTCATATTTTATATTTTCAACTAGAGCAGGGCAAATAATAATACCTTTTACATAAACCAACGTTCATTATAGTAAGTCTTTAGTGCGATTATATTAGACTGTACTTCGAAATTTCGGTAAAGTTTGTGTATTCAATGAAATATTAAAAAAAGAAATATGAAATTTTTACTTACACACATTACGATAAATATTTAAGCACATTATTTATTTAATTTATTTATTTATTTAGATATATATATATATAATATATATATATATTTTTTTCTTTTTTTTTTTTTGAATTACATTGTAACGTTTTATGCTTAATGAAGTATCGAATTAAGAAGTGTAAGAAGTTTTTACTTGAGCTACTTGTAAGAAATAACGATAAATATTTAAGCGCATTTTTTAACTGTTTATTTTCTTATATTTTTATTTTTTTGAATTGCATTGCAACGTTTTATGTTAATAAAGTACCGAATAAAGAAATTTTTACTTGAGAAACTTAGTACACACATAACGATAAATATTTAATCACATTTTTTATTTATTATTTTAAAAGCTACATTTTAATGATATGAAATTTTTGCTTCTCATTGTAACTGTATAACCGAAAAGATATTTATAATTGAAATGTGTTAATTGAGTTTTATTTTTTTATTTTATGATTTTTTTATTTTTTTGACTTTATGAACGGCTAATGGTATTTCATACATCCAATCAGAACTTTCAGAACTTGGGGCTCCCGCAAGTTAGATAAAGTATGTTACAAAATGATGTAATGATAAATTCATATAAAAGACAAAGTAATAAAATAAAGCGTTATTGCAATTTAATTTATACAAATTCTGGCCGCAGCACACCATCGAGCCACAATAATGTAACATAAAGTAATTAGTAATGATTATATCTTTCTAAAACATTAAATTCAATTTTGAGCAAAATTTTTTCCATTCTTTTCGAATTGATGATAATGGTGATATTCGTTTACCATTTGGAGAGCAGTTGAACATTATTTATATTCGTTATACCACAAAATACCCATTATAATGTTCAAAGTCAAAAACGAGTAAATAATGGAACTTGTAACCATTGAACGTATAGAAGGATTATTTTGGCTAGAAACTAAAGAAGCATTCGTAAATCAACAAATCGCCATGATAATCTTTTACAGCTTACAGAAAATGGAAGCAACGGGTTCAACAAATCATCGAAAGGAAAGTGATATTCAAGTTTGGAGATGGTATGGTTTTGTTTTGGTGAAGGCAGCTATTAAACATTATGTGGTAGATTAACGAACATATTAAAACATGTATCATTATTTAAATTAGCATAATCTTAAGAACTATTTTAACATGCACAAATGTAATGTATGAATTATTACTGAGGTTATTTTTTCTGATATTGAAAAGGATTTTCAATACTTATGATCATTAAAGACACCAGGGGACATTTTAAGAACAATGCATTGAACTCAGTAATAATCATGCAATTATGTCATTTGTTTACTATTTTTTACAGGAAGGTGTCAAATTTTGGCTATAGTTATTGATAGTTTTTATAACAAAATTAGGCTGGGCATTTTTTGTTTTACTTAATGAACAGATATGTTTTCATTAGTGAAATTTTTAATGATTTTGGTCAAAATTGATCGATTCTGATATTTCAACCCAGAATTTTGGTGAATGGATTCCATATAATGAATTTGATAATAGTAATAAGATTGGGAAGGAGGAATTACAACTCTTTATCATGCAAAATGTCAAATTATATCTAAGAACATTTCTGGTAAATATTCGTTCGCAATTAAAAAAATTCTTGATCAAGATTTTTTGACAAGGTAAATATCATTGAGTTTTGTTTATTATTTAAATTTATGATTAATATATATTTTTTAAAGTTTAAAAGATTTTGTGAGATCGGATATAAAAATCAATCATGCTTAAAATGTTACGGACTATCAAGAGATTGTTCAAGAATCTATAATCTTATTTTACAATATGCAGAAAAGGAATCTTTGCATAATAATCTTCACGAAGTATCGCAAATGAAATAGAAAGAAAAATTAAATTTATTAAGTTTTATAACATCAAATCTTGAAGCAATTCATTAGAAGGATTCAAACATTGAGATCTTCATAGTAGAAATAATTTGCAAGATGATTTGGATAATGCTTATATTGCAGATTTGGGATTTTCTAATACAAAAAAAAAAATTATATAGAGTTTTACCTTATGTAGCAACATAAGTTTTACAAGGAAAATCATATACTCAAGCAGTTGATATCTATGCTTTGGGTGTTTTATAACTGAAATATCAACTGGCGGAGTGGTATTTGATTGTCATAAGTTTAATACTAATCTTGTGGTGAAAATTTGCCACGGATTATGACTTGAATTTGCATCTGGAACACCTGAATATTATATTGAATTGGCCAAGCAGTGCGTGAATCCAAACCCAATAAAATGACCTATTATCTGATCTGTTAATAGTTTAATTAATTCTTGGAGTGGAGAAAAAGATAACTCTTATTGTAAAAACAAAATAAAAAAACCAATATTTAAAAGCTAATAAAATTAGACATATAATTAAATCATCAAAAAATCCAAATATTTATGTATCAGTAAACCTATTAATACACAGGAAATATCAAAAAGAATAGAACAATGTGAAATTCCTGATGATTATAGGTAAAATTATGTTTTCACATTTTTTTTACCAAAGATGTAAAAGGAGTGATAGAATATAATTTAAAAAAGTCTTTTTATTTTTGGTATAATACAAAACTATAATAAAGATAGGTTTAAGTTTGAAGACTGAATAAAGTATCGATATATTAAAAATTTTGATTAATTGTTGTTACCTAGGTACTGTAAAATAAGAAGTTCATGTTATGTATTATTATTAGCCAGTGAACAAGCAACAGTACTTTAATGAAATGATTATATTATTATTTCGTAAAGACAAATATATTTGAAGTTCACAAAAAAACATAAGTTTAATTTTCATCTCCTGGACTTAAATGGGTTACATGAAAATTTTGATGTGTAGATTTAATATATGTAAGAACTGACTCTTCTGTGTAATACAGGCATAAAACAAAAATTTTATCTTTTTAAGAGATTTTGTATGATGATTCAGAAGGATAGAAAATTTAGAGTGAATACTCAAACTAATGAACATTTATTTTGTCATATTATCCTTTTTAAATGAAAGAATTTTTATTTTATAATTCAAGAACTTATATTTTTTTAGAACAATATATACATAATATATTTGGAATTTACATTATATTATAAAGAACTGTACAATAACTTTTGTTATAGTGATTCACTCTATTAGCAAATCTTAAAATTTTCAATAAATTCACTGTATCAATAAAACTTTACATAGACTGATTTTGAACCATCTCATCAATCATTTGTATTTCATCAATCATCTATTGTTTTGTCAATAGTTAAGTTTCGTTGATAAACCATAGATGAAACTATTTTACTATGCAAAAATAGTTTCATTAAGCATTATTAGTCAAAGCCATAAAACTTCAATTAATTATAGAATGCTTATTAAAAATAATAAGAAATGCATTGGGCAATTGCAGTGAGCTATGCAAAATATAATTAGTTTTTGTGTATCAAAATATTATGATAGAATTTAGTATAGATAGTTTTATAGCAAGTTAGTGTAAGTTTTAATGTACTAGATATATTCTTGTTAATTAAAAACTTAACTCATATTTGCTAAAAAATTATCATAATAATTAATCTATTTGTTTTAATGTAATTATATTTGATATAGAATAATATTATATATGTATATATATTTATTAATACTATATTTGTATAGTAGTGATTATAGTAAATTGTAATTATATATAGATATATTATAAATAAAAAAATTGAATTAAAAATTTATGTGATTATATAAAGGTTGTGATTGTAAAGAGGTGATTATAGAGGAGGAAGACAGTAGATCCAGTAGATTGTTTTCTGTTCAATTTAAAATTTGCCAATTCGATATAAATAATTTTTATTATTAAAAAATGCTGACACATCTATAATAGCATTTTTTATACTATATAAAGACTAAAGATTCTTTAAAAATAATTTCAAAGTAAAAGTTGACCTAGTGTGCAAAACTGGGCAAAACCTTATTACAATAAATCAATCTAAAAACAATGTCTAAAATAAAACAAATCTATATTATAAAAAAATATATTATTTAATTTAATAATAAACTAGAATCACCTGGTATAATACTTGTCTATATCAAAAGTTTAATGTATTTAAATAAGATCATTATTTTAATATTTTATTGTTTGTTATATTTATTTAATATGTTTATATAAATCAATTGTGCTTTGTGTTCCAAGTCTGACTATGCAAGTTGTAGAAACTATTTAGCTCAGCTGATAGTGTTTTAGCACTAATTTTTAATATGAAATTGCTGAGATAATTTAGAACTTCTACATCAAAATTCAATGCCAAAGTGTATTTGTCAAAACTAAAGTATCTATAACATGTATAAGTCTAACACAATTTCAAAGTTTTCTTTAAATTTCATATTTTTGTGCTCATGGTTTGCACAATTAAGTTGCATAGCTACTTATTTAACAATTATATACATATACTGTAGAGGTAAAACCAGAAGTATAAGCTTGGAATACTTTAATTACTACTACTATAACTTAACTAAACTAGTATAACAGTCGTTCAAGACTCTTAGATCCTTGAACTTGTAGACAGAAAGAGATGCGAAAGATTGGTCTGGGTCTAGAGGTTCATAGAATCTTGTTGCAACAAATTTGGATAATTAGTATCTTTCTTTTGGGTTAATTGTACTATTATTTTTCATAGTCTAATTTAGTTCTACATATCAACTTCTTCCTGTTAGTAGAGTATGAAAAGGTTGGGTTATTCAATTTTAATCGTGAACTTCATTCACAATGTTTCATGATCATGTGAAATAATGCAAAATCACAGGAATCAAATTATTCGATAAATGAGATAATCAATAGCATAATTTATGAATTTATATATAAACGGTTGATTACTAATCAATACTTTTTACAATTTTTTTTTTATCAACTATGAATATAGGTTTTGAGTATCACAAAGGATTCTACAATAAAAAGAAGATTGTTTAGAGACTAACTTCTACTATATATGATTTCAAAGTTTTTAGAACTTAACTTAGTTAAAATTTATTGAAATAATTGTAAGGTCTTTATATACTTTTTAATTTTAGACTAAAATCAATTAAATAAGTTCATTTTCAAGCTTTGGAATCTTTTTAATCTTTTATATCTTTTGAATCTTTTAATGTTTTATATCTTTGATTTTTTTTAATTTTTCAATATTTTGTTTTAGTAATATTGATCTCAATGCTAAAAATAGAAATATAATAATAATCAAATAATAAAAAAATAGAACCTGAGCACAACACTGTTATGGCTTGTGCTACTCTAGCTAATTGAACTATTACAAAGTATATACAAATATAATCACTATACAAGTAACTATATAATACTAATAACAAGATAATTTGCAACAACAATAAAATAATGAAAAACCTTAACCTAGACCTAGGTTTTATATTAATAATATAAACCTTATAGAGATTTATATTAAATATTTTTTTAACCTATGCCTGTGCACCCCTGTCTGCAGACAGATACATAATGTAGGTAAAATTTTTTGGGCACATAGATATCAACACTCCTTAGTAATAATTGTGTACTGGATAATCTAATCTTTTTTATATTTATATTTATTTTTTTGTTTACAGTATAACTTTTTTTGTTATTTCGACATTGTTGGAATCACCTTTAAAGTCATCATTTCGTTATTCTTTTAAAATCATAGTGCATTCAATTTTAGTACCTTTTTTGTCGCTTTTGGTATTTTTTTATTTTTACTGTTTTTTATCATTTTAATATTGATTTACTTTTTCCTTATTTCTTATTAATTTTTGTAGTTAGTTTGTTCTAGCAGGACCCGAAATATAATAGATAGATCAGGCATAAGTTTGTTTATTTTTGAGGTTTTTTATGCTATTTATAGTAATTATTTGCTTATTTTTAAAGTTTTTTGCAGATTTTTCCTTTTTTAGTAACTCTATAATTAACCTAACCTATCTATGTATATTTTGGGGTCCTGTTCTAGACACTTGGAGTAATTGTGGTATTTCTTTAGAAATTGTGCTATTAGAGTCGTCATTGGTTTTATCGCAAATATTGTTGCAGGTATCATCTTTAAGTTTTTCATTGTTCTGTGGATTGTCGTTCTTGGCGAGTTTTTTGTTTACTGTTTGTTCTTCATTAAGTAGGTTCTATTTTTTTCTTAAAGTGGTTTGTCTTGAGGTTTTTCTTTGCACTAACATTTCTTTTTGGTGATTCTCTTTAGATTCAGGTTTTGTTCTTTTAATATTTCCAAACTTTTTTTATGATTCTGGGTTCTTTAAGTATTTTTCTGGTAAGTCTGTTTGTTCAGTAAGTTCAATTTTTTTTTGTTTTATGATACTAATGCTTTTTTCTTTAAGTTTAAGGTATCTGAAAGATTTCTTTGGTGCTTTCATTTAATTTTTATTATGTGGATTCTGGGGGTTTTTTGCTTTATAGTGCTTGCTTTTTCTTTTCTTATAATTTTTCTTTAGAGTATGTTCTTGAAATATTTTTTTGGCACCTATGGTAAGTTTTTTTTTGCTATGTGTTATATTTTTTTTTCAATTTACAGTACTGATATTTTTTTTGTTAAAACAAATATATTGCGATACTTGAAACGAATATATTACGATAGTCGAAATGAACATTTGTGATAGTTGAAGTAACAGATTGCGATAGTTAAAATAAACTTAATACAATAGATAGTATAGGTATATTATGATAATTTTATAGAACATAGAATAATAGTTAGTATAGGATATAGAAGTTTGGAGCATAACATGCTAATATTATTAGGTAATTAATAGGACATAGCACAATAATTTTGTATTATTTGTAGTAGTTGTTCTGATAATTGGTTAATGCATCTTTTAATGGGTTAATACATAGCTTGTATCTTTCATTAATCCCTTGTATTTTATTATTAGCTACATTCAATGCCTGGTTTTGTATTTTCCCAATCTTGGTTTGATAATTATTTTTCTAAAAATAAAAAAAAATAATTTAAAATAAATAATTTAAAATAAATAAATAAAATAAAATAAAATACTATATAACAAATTAAAAAAAAAATAAATAAATAATTTAAAGAAAATTAAAAATTAAAAATAAATAATTTAAAAAAAGAATAAAACGATTTAATAAAAAAGCTTAAAAGTAAAAATAAAATAAGAAAATAACTTAAAAAAAATTAAATAAAAAAAATAAATAATTTAAAAAATAATTTAAAGAAAAAAAATAAATAATAAAAATAAATAAATAAATTAAAACTGTAAAAGAAAAAAAACTGAATTAAAAAATAATTTATAAAAGAAAAAATAATAATAAAATTTTAAAAAAAAAACAATTTACCAAAAAAATGAATAATTAAAAAAAATACCAATTAAAAAAAACTGAATAATTAAAAAAAAAGATTAAAAAAACAAATATTTTAAAAATAATAAAACCCTGATTTTGTAAGTGTGCTAGATAAAAATTTAGGGTTAGGGCTTAATGTTAGAGGCTATTGTGTTAGAGTGATGTTCACTATATTTAAAATTCCATTACCATCATTTTTTAATTAGTGTACCAAAATCGATTTAAAAATTAGTTTTTGCATATTTTTACTTTTTTTTGTTTCTTGTATGCATATTGGGATTCATTGTTAAGCAGATCTGGAATAGCAAAATTTGCACTCTCTGATTGGCTATTTCCTTTTTAGGAGTTGTATTAACTGCACAAATAAGTGATCATATGATCACATGATCCCAACCTGGATCAGAGATATGGATCTAGAATTAAATTAATTGTCTTAATATAGACCTTTTTGGGTTTAGGTTATTAATGTAAACCCTGAGTTTAGGATAAGATTACCCTAAGATAACTACAAGTATAATATAAAGTTTGATAATAATAAGTAATTTATATCATTAAAAAAACTATACACAGTAAATATATATTTATTGGATGCATATTAGCCAAATAAATTTATTAGAAATGCTTTATTGATATTAGCAGAAAATGCTAGTTCTATTAATATATATAGTACAAGAAGAAAAAATCGGGGCGCCCATGGTGCCCCTGATTTTTTCAATTAATCAATGCGGCTTAGTTGGTGTGCATTTGAATTACTATGATTTCTACCATAAATTTGTAAAAATTCTCTTACGAAACTTGCTCGCTATTCCAGTTTGTGTTTAAGGTTGAGTTAGCTTCATCAGAATTATCACAAGTTACGGTAAACAATTCTGTTACAAAACTTACCAATTATCTCAGTATGTTACTATCGTTGAGCCGATTTGCAATTAAATTACTGTTAGTTCTATTAAAAAACGATTTGTTACAGAACTTATTAGCGCTCTTTTCAATTTGATCAGTTTGCAAGCTCTGAGCCCCACGATTACGATACATATAATGTTACATTTTTCAGATCCTATTTACTATATTAAATATAACAAATGGATTCTGAAAATATAACGAATTCAGTTAATTGCTTGTATTGTAATCGTAGAACTCGTAAAAAACAATCATATAGTGATTAAATTAAACAAATCAAAAAGAACGATAATGCAGTATAAAGTTTAAAGTTGGTTTGCATTGCAATTACTATAATTTTCATCAAGAGTTACAGCAAACCATTCTTTTTTGAAATTATTTGCTATTCCGGTGACAACTGTATGTAATTTAAAGTTGTGTAAGTTTTGTTTTTGCATAGAATTTTTACGATTTCTAATGAGTTACATAAGAAAATTTTAATCACTTGCCTGCTATTCTGGAAACCACAATGTGGTCGAGTTAGTTGCATTTTGATTTTTGTGGGGCTAAATTTGAATTAGTCGAAGTTTTTAGCTTGCATTGGTGAGCTACTATAAAACTATTCTGTTAATGAAAGTTAGCTTGTATTAGAATTATTGTGAATTACTATAAAAAATTCTGTTATAAACCTATTCAACGCACAATAGATATTTAATGTTGAGTCTGTATTATGAATTACTTTAAGGTTGTGTTAGTTTGCATTGAAAATTATTATGATTTCTACCATGAGATACTGTAAAAATTCAGTTTACCTTGCTATTTCAGCGATACACAGCATGCGACTCGCTAACGCATGTTATTAAGGTTATCTACATATTAGTTAATCTAACATCCATAAAATATGCATAACGGACGAAAATCGAATTTTAAAAATCATAGATGTCAATCGAGTGTGAATAAAAATATCCGATCGTTCCTGTATTCTTGATTTTCACATTTAAATTTTCACGCATTTTTTTTTGATTATTAATTTATCAATTACAAATTATGACGACATAAATCATACATAATTACAGTTACCAATGATCATAATCCTTATAAAGTTAGTTGATTTAGATTTTATGAGTTTATGCACATATATGCAAGATTGTCCAATCAGATAGTTTAAAGGGGACATTTGCATACGGGCATCATTTTATAATTTTAGGAATTAAATTAGTGATGCAAACATCAGCTGGTAGTTTCCTATTTGCATAAATCAAGCTAGCTATTAATCAGAATTTTTTTAAGAGAATTGTGATATTTAGCATTAAAAGCAACTGGCTATAGTTACAAAGAATTTGTATTTACTACAAAAATAGCTGTATTCACTAGATGGATAGGATCAGGTGTGAAGCCCAAAAATATGTTCTCTAAATGCAAATAGGCTTTGGCTCTCAATTTTGCCTTTTTTTGTTTTATACTTACTACAATATGATTCTTTATTAACATCGATGCAAATATTTTGCTAATTATTTGTTGCAATCTAACTTTCTATCTAGTTGGTGTTCTTGCAGCTAGTAAAGAATTTTTTAAAAATTTTTTTTGTTCTTTGAGAACATATATTTATAATTTTATGTTCTTAAAAAAATTTTCTGTGCAATATAATAATTTTTTAAAATAATATTTTTAAATAATATAATATTTAAATAAACTAAATTGAAATAAGGAAATTTGGTCTAAAAATCATAAGCTTGTTGAAAATTAAATTTTTTATAAAGACTATTAACTTTGATCATTAAAAAATAATTAAGCAACCTGAATTGCTAACTCTAGTATTTTAAATTATTATAAAAATTCTATTATTATATTTACAATAATAAACATACATATAATATACTATTGGCTGATTATATTTATATAATACTAGTAATAATCACTAGTAGTGATAAATAGCAGACTCTTTAATTTTATATACATTTTATGAGAACATAAATTATAAATTTAATGTTTTTAGTTTGTTCTTAAAAGAGAACATTATTTTAAAATATAGTGTTCTCAAATTTTTTTGAATGTTCTTGAGAACATTAAGAACATTAAATATTCTTCTCTGCCTGCAGCTACTGCTTATATTGCCTTTTTGATCTGTTAACTTTTTGTCATAAAATAGAAATTATAATATTGAACCTTCTAATTAGTAAATAGCATCATAGACAGATATTTGTGCTTTAATATAATAGATGATTATTAACTAATTGTGAAGCTGCATAGACTAAGACATTCTCTGTTCTAATACAATTACTATAATCCGTGTTTCTTTAAGGTAATTAAAAGATTCTTAGTAAATTTATTATTTTTTCAATTTTTGCATATTGACTACTAATATCTACTGCATCTCAAATTAGTGTTTTACTATTATTTGTAATTAATAAACTTCCAATAAGATATTGGTTTATATTATTAGTTCATCTATTAAAGGTACAATAATTTTATATTTACTAGTTTTTATCTGGCTTGTGATATATAAACAATATCATTTAATGCAGTATTTAAAATACTTTTAGCAAAGCATAAAGCAAGAAAAGCATATTCTTTCTTGTCTGTTTTTTTGTTTAACACATTAAAATAATCACCTATTTGTAATAGTTGTTAATAATTTATTATCTTTGCTATTGCAAAGTTTATTATGGCTAATAATGTTTTGATCTTGTGCTCTTTGTTTTTAATAATTATTAAATTGTAATTTTTTAGCATTTTTTAAAGAACAGCCTAAATATTGTATATTAGTTTTCACCATTTTGATGCAATACAATAAAACTAATGCTTATTTTACAAGTTGATAATATTTGTAACAAACTTGAAATTCTTGCAGTTTCTATATTTTTATCTTTATTACTGTATGTTTCCAAAAATAAGCTAACCTTTTTGGTCAAAAAGTTACATAAAAAAATATGGGTAGCTTATTTTCAGATTGTTAAATTTTTTGAAAAATTAAAAATCATACTAATAAAAAGTTGTCCAAGTGCACTAAATGTTTGCTTAAGGGTATTTCGATGTTTTGAACAACTTTACATAATGGCACTTTTGAGATTTACTTAGTAAAATTTGAACTTTTTTTATGTAGCAACTGCTAATGATTTCTTTAAAAATTTTAAAAAAATAAGAGAGGTAGCTTTGCTTATATTTGAAAACATACAGTAATAAAATAGTTTAGAATTAATTTCTTGAAACATAAACCAAATAAAAAAATTTATATACATATATTCACTATTATTTTTATTAATATTGCAGACTAATTCTTTGTTAGCTTCTGAATTTTCTAACAGGTTGTTTGATGGTCCTGGTAGACCTTCTCTATCTAAAATTTTGTTTTTCTTTCTTTGCCATATATAGTCCAAAAATATCAACAAAACCAAAGATATTTAATTACTTAGTTTTTTTTTATAAATTTCTTTTCAAGTGTCTTTTTAAAGGAAGTAACATTTTTGTCTAGATAACAAATACAATATTTATTGTTTTTGTTGACCTTTTTATTTAATTGTATTATAAATCAAGTAAAGCAATTTCTTTTGGCCAACATATAATTATCAGGTTAAAATTTTTTAAAAAATCTAACACTTTTTAAAAAAAAATATATGTGCATAAAGCCAATTTCTATAAAAAGGTGCTTGGGATATGGTATAAGTTGGTATTGGAAACAACCAAATAGCACAGTCTAAGTGATACATACAGGTGCATTGTATGGAATAGCACAGTAAAAAGTAGTACAAAAATTATTATATTAAGTAGCATATTATATCATATCATATAATAGCACCTCATTTTATAAAATAATACATATTAAAGGTAATATGGGGCATCAAAAGTAGAAACCAAGGAATTTCACTTTTTTTTGAAAATTAACCTGTCTGATAGATCAGGTGTAAAATTTAAAGCCCAACATTTTTTACTTAATAATGAAAGTCTGATCACTTAATAAATTTTTGCGATACAGCGGTTAAAAGCTTTTGACGCTATAATCTAAAAATAGATTTATCAAGATTTACCGTGCAGATATCTAATAGAGAATTTTCTAGATTGTCATTCTTGCGCAATTATTACCGGTATCTTTTTTTATATTATTATTTTTTTTTTTTGCTTTTGGTTGTGAAGTATAGTCGCCGAATCTTCCTTTGTTGTTATCACTTAGGTTCCTTGGTCGTTATAGGGCCCTTCCTCAAGATTGGTGGCTCTTTCCATTATACACAAAGATCTTGGACTTCATTCTTAACGTATACTGTAGAAGAAGGTATTTGCGAAAATAAAATAGGTAAATATTCATTATTAAAGTAACTTACTGGTTTCTCTTTAGATTCGATATTTTTACAATATAAAGTTTCTGAGTGCAAAGGATGAAAAGAAAGTATGAGTGGAAGTTTTGGGTCTTGCTGTCACTATGGCGTCGGCACTGTCACGGAGAAAGGAGAAAGAAGACATTGAGCGTATTTTAAATCTGCTGAAGGTAAGTTTTGATCTTTTTATCATAACCAGAAGCTGAATGCTACAAAGGGTTGAAAATATAATTTTTAGACATGTCGATTTTAGAGTCCTTTCCGGTGGGCTTTTCGTTGGTGTGTTTTCGCGTCCATTGGCCATTAGATTTATCAGTTTGGTGGACTTTGCCATCGAGTATTTGCAAACGCATTTTGCAAGAACGCTACACTGACTACTTTAATGTTAATATGAAACTATAATGTTGGATATTGTTATGACAATGAAAAGTGGAGGTGAAAAGGATGAACGTAAGAGATTGATCCATTTTCAAAAAATCAGCAGAGATGGGGAACAGGGAATGCTAATAGAACATACAAGCCCAGGTAAGAAAATTGTTGTTTTAATGTAATTGGAATTTGAAAAGAATGAACATAAAGCGTTCATCTATTATCCAAAAATCAGCAGGCATGAGTGCTATTAGTGGGATATTTAAAGATATTGTTATGATAAAGGAATTGGAGTTAAAAAATAAACAACTAAGCATTCATTCATTTCAAAAATTTGTAGAGATGGTGGATGCTGATGGAACATTTAAATCCAGATAAGAATTTATTAAATGGAATTGGATTTGAAAAGATGAACATAAAGCATTCATTTATTTTCAAAAATCCGCAGAGATTGAAATGTTGATGTAACCTATAATTAAGGTAAAAAAAATTGTGTTAATGGAATTGGAGTTGAAAAAGATTAACATAAACATTCATCTATTATCCAAAATCAACAGAAATGGGTGACGCTAGTGAAACTGTTAATGTTGGATATTACTATGATGAAGGAATTAAAGTTGAGAGGATGAACAAAGGCATTCATTTATTTTAAAGAGTCTGTAGTGATAGAAACGCTGATGGAACATATAACCGAGGTAAGAAATTTGTATTAATTTAATGGAATTGAAGGTAAAAAGAATAACATAAAGCATTCATATATTAGCAGAGATTGGTGACCTACTGGAACGATATTTTTATGACAAGGGTGTTGGAGTTGAAAAGGATATACAGAAGACATTCGATGAAGGAATTGGAGTTGAAAAGGATGAACATAAGGCATTCAACGAGGGAATTGGAGTTGAAAAGGATTAACATAAGGCATTCATTTATTTTCAAGAATCTGCAGCGATATAAAACGATGATGGAGCGCATAACCTAGGTAAGAAAATCGTAATAATTTAATAGAATTGGAAACTTCATATATTATAAAAAATTGGCAGAGAAAGCTGATGCTAGTAGAAGATTAATGTTGGATTTTTATGATGTAGGTAAGATATTAGTTGAAGAGAGAATTGGAGCTGGCCCTATAAAAAGTTGATCTACGTTTTACATTCTATGCTGAATATCCACAAAATTTAACCTCAAATCATGGAAATTATTTAGCCTGTTTAGATTTTGTCATTTCATGTTGCAGATTCACAGTGTTCACAAGAAATAACAGAAATATTCAGAAAATTTTTTTTACAGGTTGAAAAGGATGAACATAAGAATAAGACCTTTATTTATTTTCAAGAATCTGCTGCGATAGAAAACGCTAATAGAATGCATAGCCTAGGTAAGAAATTTGTATTGATTTAATGGAATTTGAGATAAAAGGATGAGCATAAAGCATTCATATATTATCAAACATTATCTTTGGATATTTTTATGAATTGGAAAAGATGAACAGAAGGCATTTGAAGAAGGAACTGGAGTTGAAAAGAATGAACAGAAGGCATTCGACGAAGGTATTGGAGTTAAAAAGAATGAACAGAAAGCATTCAATGAAGGAGTTGGTGTTGGAAAGGATGAACAGAATAGAGTTAATACTTGGATCCGGATTTAATCATTTATACCCGGATTTAATTGTTAGATTCAGATTTAACAGTTTGACCCGGATTTAATTGTAAGATCTGGATTTACAATGATATTTAATATTGTCACAATATATCTGAAACAGATTTGTGAGTGGACTGAGGCAATGTGCCTGCATATTTAAATCTGGATCTTACATCTATATCCAGATCTAATGGCTAAACCCGGATATAAATGATTAAATCCAGATCCAAGTGTTAACTCTAGAACAGAATTATGGGAATTGGAGTTAAGGATGAAAATAAGGCATTCATTTATTTTCAAGTGATAGAAATGCTAATAAAATGCATAACCTAGATAAGAAATTTTTATTAATTTAATCGAGTTGGAGATGAAAAGATGAATATAAGCATTGATCTATTATTACAAATTGGCGAAGATGTGTGATGCTAGTAGAGATTTGGAATTGAAAAGAATGAATATAAGGATTTGAATTTTTTTATTTTTATTTTTTTAATGTAATATATAGAAATATTATATTTTTATTGTAATTTTTTAAATAAAAGTATTTTTATTAATAAAAAAAAAAAATAATGAGTATTTTAACTCTTACTGGAGGTAAAATTTACCAGGGTGCTATATCTCGAAATATACCAAGTAAATGGGATCAGGTATTTTAAGTAAAAATGTTCAGAATCCGAAAACCTCACAAAAACTAAAACCAGGACCTTATATCAAATTTACATGATGTTATATAAATCTCTTTTTTATCTTAAAACTATATCCTAACTCTAAAAATTCTTAGGCCGGTGAATTTCACTACTAGTAAATATTAAATTAATTCTTAAATTAATTTTTATATAATTGCACAAAAAATATTTTCTTGATTTTTTTAAATACCTTAATTTAAACTTCTTTTTTAGGTTTTGGAATTTGAGGTATTGAACAATAATCATCTTGTTTTAATGGATTTTGTATATGTTTTCTTACTTCTTCATAAAGATACCATTGTCGCATAGCAGATAATCCTGGTGATTTGTTTATTGTAGGAAATGAATCTATAGTTGGTTGTAATTGATTATGTCGAATTAAATTAATTTTTTGTTCAGCTCTATTAATTGAAGATTTAATAATAACATGTCCAATATTATCTTGACTAAAATAAAAGTGATGCTGTTTTAAAATTTGAGGAACTGTATCAAAATAATTATTTAAAAATTCTGTCCAATTAAAAAAAGTTACTTTGCGTTGATTATTTTCTACAACTAATTGAGGTATATTATAATTATTTGTTGTAGAATTTCTAACAACTTGTACTAAATCTTCTAAATTATCAACTTCAAAATTTCGTAATTTTAATTTTAATAGCCCAAAAAATCTATCTGGGGAAAATTTAGTATGTCCAGCAACCATAAATGAATAAGTAATAGTTAAATATAATTTCATCATTATTCTCCATGCTAAATATTTAATTATTGCATTGTTTTTATTTTGTCCTGCACAATTATCAGCATGTATAATTATATGTTTTTCTCCAAGCCCATGATTTTCAAAATAATTATGAACTAATGAAATTACAGTGTCTGCTCCTTTTCCAACCATTTCTTTTTCTTCAATTAAATAATTAATCTTAAATATTAATTATTTTAATTAATTAAAAATTATATTATACTATAATATTTTTATTTTAAATAATTACCTGACGAGGAAAAGCATCTTCACATATTCCAAATATTGCAACTTTATAAAGTGATTTAAAATATATAGCACCCTTTAAAAATATAAAATATTTTTAAAATTATAATAAATAAAAAACAATTAATATTGTATTAAAAATTACTTCTTGTTGCGAAGAATAAGGTAATTGAATGCTTTCTGCAAAGTCCCAAGAAATATGAATTGTAATATCGATACTATTAGAAATTCCAGGCCGTAGAAATGAAAAAATATTAGATATCCTAAGTTTAGTATTTAAAATACATTTTCTATTAAATTAAAATTAAAATTATTAATATTGATTAAAATATAAAATTTAAATAAAATTTAAAAAATTTACCTATAATATTCTCTTTCTAAATTTGCCCAATCATTATGAATTTTCTATTCATTTATTGTTTGTTCTAATTTTGATTTAGGAATATGACTAATATTAAATCGCATTGTTTTACATTTCATACATAAATCACTTCTAGGAGAAAGAAATTTAATTTCAGGAAGATATAATTTCCAAATATTAGTTGAGCTAATTATATAATCAGAAATAAACTTAAATAGCTTTCAGTTGCTGGAAGAAAAATTATAATTTTTGTTTCCTTTTCAAAATGTCGACCTAAAATAATAAAGTTGATATTAATATTAATTTAATAAATAATTATAAAATTTAAGTTTTATACCAGGAGAAGGAAGTCCATGAATATTTGTATAATTTGAAATAAAAGTTAAAATATGTAAAATATTATTAAAAGAAATTTTGTTATTACTGGTTTGATTTTTAAGTCCATGAGATATTGGCAAAA
Organism: Gigaspora rosea; assembly: GCA_003550325.1. Classification (NCBI taxonomy): domain Eukaryota; kingdom Fungi; phylum Glomeromycota; class Glomeromycetes; order Diversisporales; family Gigasporaceae; genus Gigaspora; species Gigaspora rosea. The sequence continues at coordinate 105,288 of QKWP01000353.1, read as the reverse complement.
TATCATGTTCAAGAAAATGTTTACGAATTGATTCCCATTTCCAATGAGTTATATCATATATAAATAAAAAAGCTTTTAAACAAATTTTTTCACCATCAAATCTATATTCATTAGTTAAGTATTTTTTATCTTTTTCATGTTCTGTAGTATTTTTTTTTCTAGTTAAAGTATTAAGTGTAGCTAATAATAACATATTTTTTTCAGCTTTTGATAAAAGTTGAACATTTTTCCATTTTTTTATAGCTACTTCACGATTAATTTTTTAGTACAATTCCAAGTTAAACAGCAATTAAAAGTATCAAACTTAAGACAAAATGCTTCAATATCTTGTTGTGTAAGTATTTTGTTATTTTTAGAATCATTATCAATTAATTTAGTTTCAACTTTTTGATTATATTTTTTATAAAAATTGATAATTTGAGTTTTAGAAAAAATATTACTTTCAATATTGTTTAACTGTTTATCTGCTAAAATATCAATTTCTTGCTCTTCTTCTATTAAATTAATTTTATCTTCTTCAATATCTCCCGAATATGTAGACTGATAGATATTTTGTATAGCTAAAATACTAGTATTTAACAAATCTAATTCTGGATGAGTTTCAGTAAAAACATTATTAAAAAGAAAATGAGCCATATTGAAATTTGAAATTACTATGTATAATTATATCTTAGTTTTATACAATTTTTATAAATGTGGATATTATAAAATTAATTAAATAAACTTTAATATAAAATACTTTATTATTTAAAAAAACAATACAAAATATATAAATTAAAAAAACTATTGTTATATAAAGTTTATTACTATAAAAGTTCATACATCATAAATTAAATCTGGTTGAAAACTATAAAATCTTTATTAAAAAATGCAAGTTTTTTTAAATAGCTAGACTATAACAAATACTTTAAATTTTTCTTTTTATGATATAACCACTGGGTATGAATTAGACTCTGATCTACTAAAAAGTATATAATTGGCAGAATAAAACAGACCCGGGTCTTGTATATAAACTTTTATAGTATATTTTGAATAGTATAATTGTAAAATATTATAAATTCTTTATATTAGTATTGTTAAAACAATAATTATATAAAGAATTCATAAAATTTTCTAATTGTGCTAATTTAAAATCAAAAAATGCTATTGTTATATATAGTATTACTACTGCTTTTAAATTAGTGCTATCATAGAATTTGATAAATCTGCATATTTGAATTAGTGTGATCATAGAATTTGACAAACTCTGCATGACTTCACAATAATAATATTAATATGCAGAATACAATTTTATGATTGTGCTAATTCAAAAGCAACAAGCCATTGTTCCATATAAGATAGTTTCTGCTTTGACTACAGAATTTTATAAACTTTGCATATTATATTTACCATTGTCTTTACGATGGTTATAAACTCTGCATATTTACCATTGTCTTCATCGTAAAGACAATGGTAAATATGAAGAGTTTATAACTATTGTGAAATATGCAAAGTTTATAACCATCATAAAGACAATGGTAAATATGCAGAGTTTATAACCATCATGAAGACAATAGTAAATATGCAGAGTTTATAATCATTGTGAAAACAATGGTAAATATGCAGAGTTTATAACGATGGTTATAAACTCTGCATATTTACCATTGTCTTTACACTGGTATTACCAAATTCATTGTTGCATACTTACTGTAAATAATATGGCCAGGACGGCCCCAAAGTGCGGGTCACAAGTCTGCCAAGCTAAATAGAAAAATCATGTAAATGAAATGCAAGAACAAAAGTTAAGTTTTTGTATTAAACATTTGTATAGCATATGATATTATCATGCAGACAAAATGTTAAATAATTTTTGCCTTTACGCAATTCCAGCATTTTGGGATCCCATCAACTCACCGAAAATCACTTCGTAGACACCACATTTCACTACAATTGTTTATCGAAAAGTTCATTTCACTGACAGTTTATTTCACCAAAGCTCATTTTACAGACAAAGTAATTCTGGTCAATATCATTAGAGTTAGGTTAGAACTAGAGTTAAAGCTAGTGTAATTTATAAAAAAAAACTTGTCAGTGAAATGAACTTCGGTGAAATAGACTGTTGGTAAAATGAACTTGCCGATGAATAATTGTTTGTGAAATGTGGTGTCTATGAAGTGGTAGTCAGTGAAACAATACAGACCCCAGCATTTCATTCACATGATCATTCTATGTGGTTTGATAAACTTGTAACCCGCACTTAGGAGGGCCACCCTGGCCATGTCTACTGTAAATGAAGATCTTATAATGGCTCACTACAGTGGTAGCTATAAAGATATAATATAGTAAAAGTTATCTGCCATTTTAAATAGTCTACTCTATTAAACTATAATTGGATCTAAAGCTTTAAGAAGTGATAATTATCTAACCAGGTCTTATTAATGCTATTAATAAAATTAAAATAAATATCAATAAATATTTATTTCTAAATACTTATTTACAATTAATTGTCTAACACCCTTCTCATTCCGGTTTTGCTTACTTCACTGACACTGCAAATCCACAAACAAGTTAACATCAAAGACAGTTTATTTTACCTATAAGCTCATTTCATAGACTTTTTTTAGGGTTTGTTTAGAATTAGAGCTAAGGTTAATGTAATTTATAAGAAAAAACATTTTCGTGAATGGTGAAAAACTGACTACAAAATGAACTTGCTGGTAAAATAAACTGTCTATTAAATAAACTTGTATGCGAATAGATTGTAAAATAAACATGTTGGTAAATTGTTTGCTGTGAGTATAAAGATAATTTATTCATTGAAAATAAAAATATAAATATATAAAATGGCAATTCAAAAATACTTATCTCTAAAGCTTATTTATGATTAATTACCCAATACCTTCTTATCCACATTGATTTAATCTGTGAATATCGTTAATCGGTAAAATTAATCCATAAATACATATCACTCATTCGTATTAATTTAATATGTAAGTATAAAACATAAACATAAAATACTAGTTCATAAATACTTATTTCTAAATACTTATTTTCAATTGATTATATTATACCTATAGTTGTTAGACGAAACCTTTTTTGCTTGATGACGAAAGTCGAAACCTAAGCTCTAGATGACGAAACCTCTGTCGAAAGTTGAAACCTCGAAACCCTTAAATCCTTATGATGAAAGTTGAAACCCAAAACTTAAACTGACAAAACCCTAGTGCTCCCACTAAAAAAAAAAAAAAAAGTGAATATTACTAAAAACCCAAACCCGGGATCCCATCAACTCACCGACAATAACTTCGTGGACACCACATTTTCACTGACAATTACTTACCGACAAGTTTATTTCATTTCACCGAAGCTCATTTTACAGACAAAGTAATTCTGACAATATCATTAGAGTTAGATTAGAACTAGAGTTAAAGTTAGTGTAATTTATAAAAACAAAACTTGTCAGTGAAATGAGCTTCGGTGTCGATAAAATGAATTTGTCGATGAATAATTGTCTGTGAAATGTGGAGTCTATGAAGTGATTGTTGATGAAACAATACGGACCCTATAGTAATTATTATATCCTATACGATCATTTTCAAAGTAAAAACCCAAATTATTTGTAATCTGGGATTTGGTATTTACGACGTTGGATACTTGGGAGCCTAATAAAATAAATAAAATATGCAAAGATATAACTTAGAAGATTAGAGGTTATAGAAACAAATTTATAACACACTATCATAACTTTCATTTCTTTTTGTATTTTTTTTTGTTTTGATTCCATGCCGGGAGGATTATAATCCGCGCTCTATTTCCTTTTAGAAGTTTATAAAGAAAGTACTTCATATTATTGGTTAATGTTAATGTACTTTTGAGAACATAACATTTCACTAATAAAAATTCACCGTAAAAAGTTATTAATAACTTCAACTATTTGTTGATATAATGTACTAGCTTTACCTGATATATAAGTTCTAGCCAAAAGTCGATCAACTTTAAAAAGACTACAAGTAAATTCTAAACCTTGAAAAGCTTTACAGTATACACTGTTATTTTAATAAACAACTTACGCTATAGCATTCCATTTTTAACAGTATATTCTAGAAGCAATCTATAGATCTACAGATCTGATAATCCTGTTTAAACATTTTTGTTAACTATTTTTAGATTGTTTTGATTTTGTGTAACAAAATAGTTTTTGCCGATTTCTCAAAACCCGTGATCAGACAAATTCCCTGGTTTCTACTTTTGGGGCCCCATATATGTTGGATTATTTTATAAAGAGTAAATGATCAATATAGGACTTTTTAAAAATTGCAATATCTTATAATTTCACTAATGAAACTGCTTTTGATATCTTAACAAAAAAAATTTCTTACAAAATTTTGATACATGTGCAATTAGGTTGTTTATATTATATTGATTGTTGATATAAATTTATATAACATATCCGCTGATCAGTGGAATTGGACCCTAAATATGTACCCTAAATAAATTTTGTAATCAAATTATTTGATTGGTTAATAATAAAATTAACACCCCAAAACTATTACGTCTACGCATATTTTTTTTGAAGTACTATATAATGAATATTTTAACGCCACTCTGGAGTCTACAAATAGTACAAATAGTACGCCAACTTTTGACCAAAAAAATTTTTCAAAAAATATGCATTGTTTTTTTTACTTCACCAAACATGAATACATCTAAAAGAATACTTTTACAACTATCAAAAATCGTGTTACTTGTACCTTGTGTCCTCAAAAATGGCGGAGCCAACACATACAGGATCGTACGTGCTCTACTTATTGTACTTTAGCTCCTCAACCTGATGCTTGTTCTTATGAAGTTGTTATGAGACGCTATTTATGTTTCTCTTATTTATATTTCAAAAGGTAGCCAAAATCTCGGATTTTTTACAATTCTCAAAAATTCGGGTAAGCAATATTATTCAAGTATGTTTTTACAGTTCACAAAGTCTAATACGCCCATGTGCATAGTATGGTAATTTAATTTAGGACAGTTAAATTTTAGACATATGTAGCAAATAATTAGCACGGTAACTAAATTCTAAAGATAGTGATAGATTTGAAATATAGATAGTAGTTGGGTTTGGGTGTAGCATAGCAATTGTAAAAATATTTTTGTATTTTATTTTATTTTTTTTTATTTAATAAACTGTTATGTTCTTATGTATATCTAAATAAATAAATAGACTGTAGGTTTTAGCTCATATAAGGACAAAGAATAAATAGATACAACTATGTACTAGCGAAATCTAAATGCTATAATTTATTTAAATAAAAAAATTATAAAAATTATATTTAATTGCTATGGCCTCCATCAATAATAGTCTTATTCTAATGAAATCTTACTAGGAAAGTACAGTACTATGCCTGCCTACCTAGTTCGAGGTTTAGAACTACACGAACATTACATAAAAAAAATTAATCAAGAAATCAACCAACTTTGCTAGCAAAGAAACCAATTCGAAGGTCCCACTAACATGGAAAAGGTTCAAGAAATTAAAAAAAAATGCGGTTTGGGAAGAAAATTACGGCAACAATCCAAGAAGTCAAAAATTTACCAACCAAATCCCAAATTTACTATCGTCAGATATGTCTTGTACAATATAAGTTGCGATTCTTCATGTCTATCTATGGTATCTAGTATATAAGTTGCTAAAATTTACATACTATTTGGTTAGTTCTTTTAAAATAAGCTAACAAAGTTTTAAAGCATAATCTAGACAGTTTAAATAAACATATAAAAAACTTTTGTACTTACAGATTACACGGGCTTATTTGGTATATAAGATCTTTCTTTGGCTGCTATTATATATAAATATACCTGTGTTTATTTTTGATCAGGAAAAAATATTTTTTGATCAGAAGAGCTGGCTTAAAAAACAATATATTTGTTAAGTTTTAAAGTGGATTATTACGTAACTTGCTGGAAGTTTTATATTCCCATTTTTCTTTACCTATTATCAATATATAAAATTCATTAATTTGATTGGATAATTTTTGTTCCAAATTCGGGGTATTGTGCAGATCGGCCCATATGATCTACTTATATATTTTTTATTATAGTAAATAGCATGTCAAATCCCATGCCATTTAGACTAGTAAAGTAATACAAAACTTGAGTTATTAAATTGTCCACTATGGGCCAAAAATCTGTGCAAATCCAAGCCTCATAAATACAAATTCAGGTTTAATTTGTGCAACATAATTTGTGCTATTCTGCCACCAACCTATACTTTAAAGTACTTTTTTTTATAGTTAATAAATATACAAAATAAATTTTTTATTTATATTAAAAAAATATAACTATTATTAGGTTTATAAAAATATATATATATTGAAATAAAAGTTATTTACACTATACTATAAAGAAATAATCAAAAATAAGATCAAATATCCTAATCATTGATTGGTTTAAGTTCATATAATATGATATTATGTTCAAAGTCCAATTGGGACTTTATCCACTGTCTAATCCACAATGTTAAACTAATATCCAATCAAATATTGGACCTTTTAAACAAACAATACTGCCCATATAATTTTTCATTATATAGCACTAAAGTAACTAATCAAGCAATAATATTTTATAGTAAATTTCTATATTAAATTGTAATAGAAATCACAACTATTAATTTGAATAAAACTAACTCTAAACTATACTGCATGTTATCACTATAGCAAAAAAGTTTGTAACAAAATTTTTATAACAAATTATGATAGGTATTAAGGCAGTTAATTCCAAAACCAACTAATTAACTACATACTAAATTGCAAGTTTTTTGCTTGTTTCTCATTTTTCAGTATGTTGCATAACTGTGAAAAATGTATACTGTCATTTCACTGCTATTAAGAAATCTGCATAGCAGCTTTGCAACTTTTACAATTTTTTTTTGTGTTTGTTCTATTATGCATTTAATAACTAGGCTATTATCCTAATATCAACCTTTGCCAATGACTATAGTCCTAGCAGATAAATCTGTTCAATACTCTTGGTTTAATAACTAACAATACTAAATACTAATCACATATATCATACTTTCATTACTAATCAGATTACTAATAGCCAGAAATTATAACTGCAATTTCAATACAAACTGACTCACCTACATGCTGTAATAGCAAATAAATTTTTTAGTAAATCCTAATAGAAATCCTAGTAATTAATTCAATACAAACTAACTCAATACATATGTAAGTTTATAACAGTAATTTTAATAAAATTTATGACTATATTTCCAATTATTTATGATTGGCAAAACTATTTCGCAATGATAAAAGGTTCATCATAGTTTTATCTGACAAAACCTCTGGTATTTGCCAAAATCTCTAACAATTAACAAGACCTCTAATGATTGATAAAATTACTAACATTTAATAAAACCCTAACAATTAATAAAACTATGCTGATTGAAAAAAATGGCTGTGCAAAAATTTTTTAGATAAAATTTGGTTTGAATTTTACAAATCTATAAAATTTCATTAAAAAAACATTAAATTTGGCTTAGTAGTTATCAAGATATTACTACTCAAAGTTTGAAATTTTGATGCAGCTGTTATTTTGATAGATTTTTTGAATTTTTAAAACTTTGAACAACTGTATATTGACAAAAAAAGTCAATTTTAATGAGCTTTTTTTTTATTTGAATTCTACAAATTAATAAAATACAACTAAAAAAAGCTCAAATTTGGCTTGGTGGTTGTCAAGATATCATTGCTCAAAGTCTTGAAAGATTCAAAACATCTATCAAAATAAAGACTATATTATAATTTTTTTATAATATCTTGATAAACATCAAATCAATTTTGATAAACTTTTTTATTTAAATTCTATGAATCTGTAAAATTCAAATAAAAAAGTTTATTGAATTTGGTATGGTAAATGTTGAGATATCATCACTCAAATATAATAAGATTTGCTATTTATAACCACTAGTAATCATTACCAGTATTGCTATATCTCAAAAAAAGTCTGAAAAAATTTTGACACAGCCTTTATTTTGATTGTTCAGTATGAATTTTTTAAAAGTTTGAGAAATAGTATCTCACAACCAACAAGCCAAATGCAATATACTTTTTTTTATTAAATTCTATGAATTTGTAGAATTCAAATAAAAAAAGTTATTAAATATTATTACTCAAAGTTTAAAAAAATTCAAAAATTTTGGGGAATAAAAATTTTTTAATTTTATTTTAATTTAATAAACTAAGTTTAATTCTTTTATACATCTTTATTTAAATATTTAAACATTTATAGTATAAATTGCATTATATTTTGTTCCAACTAAAAATTTTGTTATTGAACTATATATTTTATTATAATTACAAAATTCTTCACATGTTCTACTATTTTATAAAACACTTATAATAAATTTCATGTTGTTTTTTATACAAATCTTGTAGTTCTATTGGTTCTAATATACAATTTTGAGTTTGGAAGTGATCTTTAGCCCAGAAATTGCTTATATTTCATCAATCATCATAGGTTTTGTCAATTGTTTTAGGTTTTATCAATTACCATAGGTTTCATCAATTGTCAATGACAAGGGTTTCGTCACTTATCCGGAATCATTATTTCTGATACAGACTAACTAAACCTTAACATATACTGTCTGTCATCACAATAGTAAGTGAGTTTTGCAACAAAATTTTTTTACAGCAAACATGATACTATAGTAATTTCAATACAAAAACTACATGTTATTCAAACTTAATCACATACAATAAAATTCGCAACTGTAATTCCAATGCAAAATGTGTATCATGATAGTATATTATAGCAAAGTTCTCATAATAAATCAAGATAGAATTTATGACTATGATTCCAACGCAACTTTAACCCATACTGTGTATCACCATAGTTGTTTGTAATTTTTTGTAATAAATTTTTTTACAATAAGTTATGATAGAATAATTTAAATATTTACAGTATGCCACCGCATTAGCAATACAATCTAACTTAACCACATATTGTGTCATCATGATAGCTCATAAATAATAGAATTTTTACAGTAAATCAAATAGAAATTATGACAATTTCAATACAATCTAGCTCATATCATATTTTCGCGAAATAACGTGCAGGGGTTAAATTATGAATTTTGGCCTAAATAAAGCTTAATTCGGGACATTATTCGAAATAACGCCCATGCCCGTTATAACGCGAAAATACGGTAGCTAATACAGTAAAGTTATTGCTGATGAAATGATGAAATTATAATAATTAAAAAATAAGAAAAAATATTCTTTAGCAAAGACGAGAAAAAATTTTAATATACATGAATACATCTACCGTAATAAGTAGTATCAACTAAAAAAAAAAAACTTGCACAAAATTGCTATAGAACTATTTACCTGTTACACTAAGCTTTATTCTTATATATGATAGACAAAAATTATATAGCCCACTGCATTTGCCGATGCGTTTCTTGCTTTATTTTAACCAGTTTGACTTTCTTATGATAAAGCTAATTAAAATTTTTCAGCATAAAACTGATTCAGAACTATACCGATAATTTCTTCAAAAAAATGTATACTCTTAAAAGCTCTCGAAGCATCTAATCGAGTTTACTCATAACTTTAAGTTCCTGGTTTCGCGTGACAACGTCGCGCAACTACCTTATTATCTAATTCAAAAATTATTTCGGTTCAAAAAAAAAAATGCAGCCATGTGACAGATTATGACTCCGTCGCAGCATAAGTTGATTCGGAAATCACAAAAATTCGATCTCGACTTACCGCAGTTATACATAAAAATGTATAAAACATGATTCAACTATACACAATGTAAATAAATGGCATAAAAAATATACATGCCGTATAATCTAAAAAGTTATACTTTCGGTATATATACTATACATAATGTATACCAATTTTACTATACTCATTTGACAAACTATACTATACTGGTTTACTATATGTTCGTTTTAAAGAGTTAAATAAAACCCGCATTTCATTATGATCCGCGACAATAATTAACAATCGTAGCAAGTATGGTAATTAAGCATATTTCTATTTCTACTATTGATTTTTTTATCCAAATCAATCTACCCATTTTTCTACACTAATCAACTTAAATATTAATAACTTCCTTCCAACATTTCGGAGGCTGGTGTTTTATTAAAATGAATTATTAGTAATTTCATATTATTTTACACCATATACTATTAAGGTGTCAACGGACTAATTAATCAAAACAATGTCAACAAATTATATGTCATATTGAAGGTTTTTGTGATATTATTACTAATAACTTATATATCTTACACTGACACCACAAACATCATGTAGAGCAAATCAAGAGAATTTATAATTTCTACTTAAATCTATAGGATATTATTAAACTTATATGAAATAGATATTTTAGATATTTAAAAAGTATGAACTTATTATCTAAGCGTTAAATTACCTGGAAATTTTCACTAGTGATTTATATAAAGTCAAAGAATAAACCCATGATTTTATTTTTTTTCTCTATTAGTATGTGGCTCTGAGCATTCGTTTAATAGAATACTTGAAAATTCGTTAATTAGGGAGAAAAAGGAATTATCTAAACATATATAGTGATTGGCGTCGTAAATGGCTAATTACTACAATTATATTTACTACATATATTATTACATAGTCTTTTTTAAACCGTAATTGTAATAATTACTTACTACGTGTAGTAATATGTAGTAATGTATTATTACTTACTACATGTAGTAATATGTAGTAATGTATTATTACTTACTACATGTAGTAATATGTAGTAATGTAGTATTACTTACTACATGTAGTAATATGTAGTAATTAGTGATGCCTGATGAAACTTAAATAAAAATAAAAAAAAATAAAATATAGCGTATTTATTTATAATAATAATAATTATATTTAGTAACAAATACTACATATAGTAGTAAATACTACATGTAGTAATAAATACTACATGTAGTAATAAATACTAACCGTAGGTTATAGAATAAATTTATAACCGTAAATACTAAGATCAGGTGTAACGTGACTATCAAACCAAACTTTCTATAAAAATAAAACCGTGCGATTAAGGTTAGGGTTAGAGTGAGGCTTGGTGTAAGGCTTTGGATTAGAGAGGGCTTTGTTATATTAAAATTTAGCAAGGAATTTTTTTTGTTAGAAACCGAAAGGTAGTTTCATATGTGAAATTTTGATTTGAAGCAATTTTTGGCAAAACGAACGTTTGTTTTGACTTTCAAATGTGTAACGTTACACCTGATCTTAGAATTTGATTGGCATGTTGGGATGGGTTACAGTAACCGCGATTACAAATTAAATAATCCAATAATAATAATACGACAGGGTGAAACCCGCGACGAAATAGTTACGTTATTGATACAGATCTCCATCTAACTATCCTAAAATAGTACCCTAACCCTAATTAAGCTAAATCCGCATCAATAACATGATCACCTCAGCGCGGGTTTCACCCTTTCGTATAATAATTACTACATGTAATAATATTTACTACATGTAGTAAATATTATTACAATTACTACTTTTTGTAGTAAATAATTATTACATTACTACATTCATGATTTGAATTACGACGCCAATCACTAAACATATAGATCGGAGCTTAATAAGAATTTTAACAAAAAATCATAATTACTTTGAACAGTTCGACAAATAATTTTTAATTAAAAAAAAATCGGAAAAATAAGTGAAAAATTTATGTGATAACTTTAAATTTTTATAATTAAGTAAAACTATATTCTATTAATTTTTCTAAATTCATTGATAAAAATTTGATCATAATAAAATGATCAATGTAACCGACATTAATTAGTCTGCGTTTTGTGACACCTAGTGCAGGTTGTGATCTGTACGATTCATATGATTTTGTGTAAAGTTCAATCCGCGAATTGTTATAGATTGTATTACTCTATTACTTAAAAAAATTTATAGTTTGAACTTTAAATTCAAATTGACAAACTAATCTTTTACGTTTAAACCTTCAACATGGGCCAATATATATCTTCAGAAATTGATAAGCTTGTTGATAATAATCAAAAAGGTATTAGCATAGAGAAGGATGAATGTAAGACATTTGAATTATATCTTAAAGATGACGAGATGGGGAACGCTACTGGAACGTGCAATGTTGGAAATTGTTATTATTATGGAATCGGAGTTGAAAGGGATTTATATAAAGCATTTGTTTATTACCAAAAATCCGCAGAGATGGGTGATGCAGCTGGAACGTGTAATGTTGGATACTGTTATAATTATGGTATCGGTGTTGAAACGAATATGCGTAAAGCAATCATGTATTATCAAAAAGCAGCAAACATGGGAGATATATTTGCACTCGGTGCATGTTATAATGGAGGAGCTGGAGTAGAAAAGGACGAAAAGAAAGCATTCGAATGTTATCTAAAATCTGCAGAGATGGGAGATGTTAAGGGAATAAGAACAGTTGGAAATTGTTATCGATTTGGTATCGGAGTCGAAATGAATGAACGTAAGGCATTCGAATATCTTCAAAAATCTGCTGACATGGGTGATGTTCAAGGAGCAAATGATGTCGGTAGTTGCTATAATGATGGAATTGGAGTTAAAGAGGATAAATATAAAGCATACGAATATTATAAAAAGTCTGCTGATATGGGGTTTGCAATGGGGACGTATAATGTAGGATTTTGTTATCATTATGGAGAAGGAGTCATAAAAGATGAATGCAAAGCGTTCGAGTATTATAAAAAATCAGGAGAGATGGGACTCGCTGATGGAATGTACGAGGTTGGCAAATTTTATCAAAAAGGACTCATTGTTGAAAAGAATATAGATATTGCTTTTGAATGGTATTTAAAATCAGCTATTACTGAACAAGCTTCTATTATCAAAAAAAAACGAATATTTTCATTGGATACCATTTGAAAAATTTGAAAATGTTGAAGAAATAGGTAAAGGAGGCTTTTCTACCGTTTTCAAAACAAAATATTTAAATAACTATGGAACACATGAAGAAGTGGCAATTAAGTTTGTAAAAGATTCCAATAAAAATAGAGAACCATTTATAAAAGAGGTATTATATTAATATTTTTGAATATTATTTTATTTTAAAAATTATATTTGAATAAATATATTTATTTATTTTGTTTTTTAGTTGAAAGCTTGCCATAGTTTAAATCAATATTTAGGAATATCAATAGATGAAAAAACAAATGATTACATTTTAGTGCTTAGTTATGCAAAATACGGATCATTAAGCAAAAACCTTACTGATATCTTTAAATTTAAATGGAAACTCAAATTGAAAATTCTCCGTGATATTATATCAATCTTGATCGTATTCATTCTGAAAAATATTTACATCGAGATCTTCATCCTGGAAATATTCTATTGAAAGAAGATTATAAAGCATATATTACCGATCTAGGATTATCAAAACCGCTTGATGAAAAGGAACAAGAAGAATGTATTCATGGAGTTTTACCTTATATTGCACCGGAACTCTTTCAAAAACAACCATATACTCAAGCTTCAGATGTTTATTCATTCGGAATAATCATGGTAGAAATAACAACTGGTCAAAGACCTTTTAATGATTATGAATTTGATGACGTTCTTGCAATAAAAATTTGTAAAGGACTACGGCCCAAATTTAGACCAGGAATTCCTGATTGTTATATTGAATTAGCAAACCAATGCATGGATTCGGATCCAGAAAAACGTCCAACATCTGGTGAAATAATTGTTAAACTGAATTCATGGTTGCTAGATATTCTAGATATTGGAAGGAAAATCGAAAATAAAATTAAAAGTCAATTTTTAGAAAGTGATGAGATTAATAAAAAATTGTCATCAATTAAAGAAAATATAAAAAACGTATATTCAAGTAAACCTTATAATATAACAGAAATTAACAAAAGTCTATCAAAACTGAAAATTAGTAAACCTGCGGATATTATAGAAATTCCAGATGATGTTTAACAATCAATTAATATTACTATGTACTATTAAGAATTTAAGAGTTATTATTTGGATTATTAAGCTTTATTGGTGGGATTATTAAGTCTTGTATTTGGGTCTTAATAAAATTATCCAGTTCTTTAATAGTATCAAAAAATATATTAAATATTGATTTATTATACTATTCAATTTGTTTTTGCGATCAAAATAACGATTTTATTATTTATGCAAATTTAGATGCTTAAATAAAAATACTTTACATAATACAAAAATATTATAAGGTTCAATCTCAATTTAACTTTTTAATATTATTCGAAATTATAAAATATACAAGAATAAAATTTATTGATTAAAAAACTTTTAAATCTAAGAATTATATGATTCCGCTTGGGGCACTTTGAGTGATACGTTTCTCCCAATATTATGTTTTTTATCTAGCCATATGGCGTAAAATACCCCGCCTTGTCCTATATTTTTGATAACGATAAATTCTTTATATGAAATCCATGATTGTGGACATTTTCCCTCAACTAAGAATTTTTTAACATCGTCATCACCATCAAAGGTCTCATTTGTCCATTCACCCTATTTATAAAATATATATTAGCAAGTGAATCTAATCTTGTGTCTGTTCTTTCACTTTACAGATTCAGTGATTAGATCACATAAAATAAATTTAATTATTATAAATGCGTAAACTGCGGTAAAATCGACAACTTAAACCTAATAAACTATGCACTTGTTGCAATTCTAAACAAACTAAATGTATCAACTAGAAAAGTAAACCTTAAATATGAAAATAATAAGTTATGTACTGATTGTTATAATGCACCACGATTCTTAAATATTAATATAGTTAATCAAGATATTGATAATTTACTGAAGTCAACGCATAATAAACAACTTAAATATAGATTAGAGTGGACCCCATTCAAAGACTTTGCAGACATAAAGCAAATTGGATCAGGTGGTTTTAGTGAAGTCTTTACTGCTGCATGGACAAATGGTTGATTAAATCATTTACATGGTTTTAAAAGAGAATTTGGTCGGAAAGAAAATGCAACTGTTGTGTTAAAGATTCTTAAATATTCCTCTAACATTAACTCTGCATTCTTAAAAGAGGTATGGATATAAATAAATGAATTTAAGCATTTAACCTAATTTAGTTTTAATGGATTATTATAAAAAGTTCAAATCATTTTTTTTTGTAGTTACAAAATATTGTTAAAATCAGCCTAATTCCAACAAATGTCAATTGTTCAATGCTTTGGAGTATCATAAGATCCATATACAAATGATTATATATTTGTTATGTCTTATATGTCTCATGGAAGTTTGAATGAATATTTATGAAGTGATTTTAAAAAATATTACTTAGGAAATGAAACTAAGTTTTCTTAGGAACATTGTTACAGGCATTAAATGGATTCATGAAAATAAAATCATACACCGCAATATACACGATGGAAACATATTAATAGATAAAGTGAAAATACATGAATCTGTCTATACTGAGTCCTTTATTAGGATTTAGTTGGCCAGCAAAAGAAAGTCCGTAAATCCAGAAATATATGGGATTATACCATATGTCGCACCTGAAGATTCATGAAAAAACAATTCATTTAGTTCAGATATTTACAGTTTAGGAATGATTATGTGGGAACATACATCTGAATGTCGTCCCTAATAAATGCGATGGATCACGTCCAGTGATTACAGAGGATACACCGCAACTGGACTATTAATGCAAAAATATTAGTGTACAGAGCCTTTAGAGAGGCCGTCTATAAGTGAAATATATAATGAAATAAATTTTAATTATTGGAAAGTAGACAAAATTTTTATAGAAGCAGAAAATAAACGACAAGAACAACTTAAGTCCGAGAAATTCATTGTTAAACTTATGCATTCTCATTCTAAAACCCACGGCAAATTATTAAAACCTGCAATTAATTCTTTGCTTTCAAAGTTTTAGATTTTCTGCGTCAGGCTCTGTAAAATTTTTTCAAACATTGACAGTGATTCAGTAATGTTATGTAAAAAATATATTCGTTATCTACGTATTGAATAGTTACTTTGTCTTTGTATCTAATTATATGGATATAAAGTTCTGAATTTTTTAAAAACATTAGCAATCTAAATTCAACATCAAACCCTCAAATTTCAAAAAAAAAAGACAATCGAATCTTTATCAAATGAAGAAGATTATAGTAGGTTTAAATATAATATTTAATTATTTATCGTTCACATATCGCTTGACTTATTTAAGACATTACATTTATAAGAGATCAATAATGGTGTGTATAACTTTGCTACTAAACTGAATGTCTATATTCAATCACCAAAGTATCATTAATCATATTATTTAAAATTTAACCTGCACTCTTGCTTGAATATGAATCTATTACTCACTAATGAATTTATAAATTAACATCAACTAATTAAAAAGAAATATTATGCTCACAGCCTTATACATTACCAATAGCAGAAGCCATCGATAAGATTATAAATTTGAGTAATATATATTTGAATCATGATAGGCTAAGTTATGATGCGGGAAAAGTTCTAGTTGAAGATCTACATACAAATCTCACAATGACTTGCCTAAGTTTAGGTGATAAAGAATTATGCAATGGGCAGGGCAAGGAATAGCTATGGCTCTATGCAATAATAACGCACTGACTGATTTAAATTTAGCAACCAATTATCTGGGTGATGAAGCAGGAATAACACTAGCTATGGCTCTGTCCAAGAACATTGCTCTTAAGCACTTAAATTTACGTAATAATAAATTAGGTAATAAAGCAGGAGAAGCACTGGCAGAAGCTTTATGCAAAAATGTTATGCTAACTAATTTAGATTTAGGTTGTAATAGACTAGGTGAATCAGCAGGAAAAGCACTGGCTGAAGCTTTATGCAAAAATACTACGTTAATTAATTAAATTGAATTCATTATGAGTTGGGTGATTCAGCAGGAAAAGCATTAGCTGAAGCTTTATGCAATAAAATAGCTTTAACTAATTTGCATTTATTTAATAATAACTTAGGTAAATCAGCAGGAAAAGCACTGGCAGAAACTTTATACAAAAATACTGTGTTAACTGATTTAGACTTAAGTAATAATAAGTTGGATGAATCAGCAGGGAAAGCACTGGCTGATGCTTTATGCAAAAATACTACTTTAACTGATTTAAACCTATATGATATTCAGTTGGGTGAATCAATAGTAAAGGCACTGGCTGAAACTTTGTGCAAAAATATCACCTTAACTAAATTAAATTTAGAAAATTGTTTGCTGGGTGATTAAGTAGGAAAAAAACTTGTTGAAGCTTTATGCATAAATAATGCGTTAACAAATTTAAATTTAGAGGTAATAACTTGGATGAATTAGCAGAAAAGGCACTGGCTGATGCTTTATGCAAAAATACTACTTTAACAAATTATGATTTAGGGACTAATCTGGTGTATCAGCAGGAAAAGCATTGGCTGGAGCTTAATGCAAAAATACTAAGCTAACTAATTTAGATTTAAGTTGGAATAAGTTGGGTGGATCAAAAACACTGGCTGGGGCTTTTATGCAAAAATACCACGTTAACTAACTAATTTAGATTTAATTTGGGAAAAGCACTGGCTGATGCTTTTTGCAAAAATACTAAGTTACGTTATTTAAATTTAGAAAGTAATTTGTTGGGTGAATTAGCGGGAAAAGCACTGGCAAAAATACTACATAAAAAATTTAAATTTAAATTTTAATGGTTTGGGTAAATCAGCAGGAAAATCATTGGCTGATGTTTTATGTAAAAATACTACGCTCTTTATTTACATTTAGGAAATAATGGGTTGGATGAATTGGCAGGAAAAGCACTGGTTGATGCTTTATACAAAAATACTACTTCAATTAAGTTAGATTTAATTGATAATGGCTTGGGTGAATTAGCAGGAGAACTATTGGCTGTTGCTTTATGCAAAAACACTACGTTATTTAAATTTAGAAATTAATGAGTTGGGTGTTGAGATCGGAACTGGTTATAATTCAATAGTAAATCGGTTGGATATTAACCAGTTTTATTAGTAACCAGTTTATATCCGGTTGATAATATATCAATTCGGTTTTATTTTATTTTAACCAATGAGAATTCTTGTAATCATCCAATAAAGCAAAAAATATGATGTAACGTAGATTTAAAATAAAAAATAAAAAAAAAAATAAAAAATATCAAATAATAAAAATAAAAAATAAAAAATAAAAAAAAAATAAAAATCGATTGCGATAAACTAAACTCACTGACAAACCATCAATTTTACATTCGCAATTTTAAATTCTGTTGACTTGATTAAAAGATATTACAAAACTTGAAGGGTTTGAAGCTAAAGACATTGAATAACTATCATCCTAATACAGTACTTCGTTTTTGTTTTTTTTTTATTTTTAATTTTTTATTTGAAAAAAAAATAGATATTCCGTATGTTGATTGTTCAAGTGTACATTATAATTTACTTGAAAATAGAATTGAAAAAATTATTTTTAAATATTTTTTTAGTAAATCGTTTCTAATAATTGTAAGAATATCTATAGAAAAAAGATAGTTTTATACAAGTCATTTCTGTCTTATCATAGTCAATTTTAAATTTAAATACATAATTAAGAATTTTTTGGGTCGTAACTAGGAAGGATAGTAATATATTTTTCAAATGTTGTGTGAAAATTTCTTAATATATGATCAGTTTCGATGTTTAGGAATATTTTTAGAAGTTCAAAACTTTTTATAACTTATAATTGCAAATTATTATTTCTTGTAATTAGCATAAATAGCCAACAGAAATTCCTAATATTATTCGGCTAAACTTATAGCTAATTCTTGTATATTTCTAGATACAACATTAGATAAATGAAAATCAAAGAAGTTGGAAAAACTTTGTTTTTTTAAACAAAATAATTAGATTTATTCGAGAATTTTGCTTTTTGGAGTGATGGATGATCGACAAGGGTCATTTATATTTGGGAACTGCTTTTTTTTTTGGAAATGACTAATTTATGAAGTTGCGTTTCTTCATATTTGTAAAGTAATTTTTTAAAAAATTTTTTGATAAACGAGATTGATTGGTTACCATGTTCAATTTACAGAGTTTAGATTTAATTTTATTCATTTAGGGATGTTTAATTTATAAAATTTGCCGTTTTAAAAAACAGTTTTTGAATCTAAAAAAGTTTTTTGATAAATGAGATTGATATGATACTGTTTCGGTGAGTAGTCATCGAAGTAATTGAACATGGTTAAATAGAAAAGCAGTTTAAAATATTCAACAACCATGATCTATTTGATGTATTTTATCGCTAAATTAGCTAATACCAATATGAAGACCAAATTTTCACACAATATGAATTTTTGTTGAACTTCTTCTTATGCTTCTAACCTAAAATTCTATTTTCCATCATTCTTATAGTATCACATAAATTATTTTGACGCGATATTTATCAAGTTATGCATTCAAATCAGATTATTTAGTAGTAATTAAAATTTGCCTATCTATTTAAAAATGTAGTTTATGAGACAAAGCTACTTTTTAGGAATATCTTTTACTTTTTAACTTTTTTTGAATTTTTTCTGCAACTTTTTATTATTATTATTATCATCATCATCATTATTATTGCAGTTTGTATTTAATTTTGCGAATTTGAATACGCGTATTAATTTTCCGAATTTTCAGAAACTACGTTTCGGTAATGAATAGGGCAATCAAACGGAGTCGCGACTATAAAGCAGTGATTTGACTGAAAAAATAAACAATTATCGAAGTATCAATTTTTGATATCGATATAGCGTTACTCTTTTTTAAGCAATTTAAGATAACTATATCTCCAGTTTTTATGTATAATTATCAATCATGAATGTTTTTAAATCGATTTCAATATGTAATTCTTAGGCATTTAATTCAATCTAAAAATTTTTAAACCGGTTAATCTCTATTCTGGACAAAAAAAAAAAATCTTCAGGCATGGCTTCAATTTTTTTTAGCCTAAAGATCTAAAAATTTTTGAGCAACAATTTTAATATAAGAATTTCTTGTTTTAGTGCATGCTCTGCAGTAGGTAAGCTCTCTGTGAATTTGATTTTTTATTATAAAATTACTAATAATTGTTATTTAATAAAAATTATGAAAGTCGAGTTTAACATCGACGATTCCCTATCTAAAAAAACCCCGATATGTACGTACGCATACACTTTTATTTCAATAATTAAGGTACAATAATGCTTACAATATTTTGGTTTGTTGGTCCTGAATATTTATCATACTATATTCCAGGCAAACTTGTCTGGAATACATATTAACATTAAGGAATAGTTGAATTTGTTTAGATATCAGATGCTAATAATCATGAAAGTTCGTTATGATCGGCGTTTTGTTAATTTCAGTAGAATATTGGATTCGTAAAATTAAAATAAAAAAATCTTATTGACTTTAGGTTAACAGTTATTAAGATAGTTTAGATCGTCCTTATTGAGATTATGAAATGTATGGAAAAAGTTTAATTAAACTAAAAATATACAGATATATGGATCTATAAGTTTATTTAATCATCATGTATGGATGTTTTATTTTACTTCTAATTATACGGGTTGTTAATAAATAATCACATATTGAAAAATTTAGATTTAAGTTGATTAAATATTCTTGTATCGATTTTTTATGTGGCTCAAATGAATAATAATACTATATCCTAAGTCAAATTAGATTAAGTCAAATTAGATTAAGTCAAATTAGATTAAGTCAAATTAGATTAAGTCAATTAGATTAAGTCAAATTAGATTAAGTCAAATTAGATTAAGTCAAATTAGTTTAAGTCAAATTAGATTAAGTCAAATTAGTTTAAGTCAAATTAGATTAAGTCAAATTAGACTAAGTCAAATTAGATTAAGTCAAATTAGATTCGGTATAAGATCATATAAAAATGACCATAAGTATATATTTATGAAGATACAATGTACAATATTTGCAAATTTTGCAATCGATTCTAAAAATACACTATTATTATCAGCAGCATATATAAACAAGTTTACTAAAATGCACCTATGGTGTTGAACACCATGTTACACAAAACTATTAGAAAAGCCAATCAAAATTTAAGATCAGGTGTAATATAAAATTTTGTTTTTTTGGTTTATTTTTTAAAAAAACATTCATAACTTAAAATTTTGCTTATGAAACTGCCTTTGGGGCTATAATAAAAAAAATTACTTGCTAAATTTTGTATATACTAATGTCCCTGATAAAATCCCTGGCCTTACCCTAACCTTAAAGCAATTAAACTTTATTTTTTGTTTTATAAAAGTTTATTTTTTGTTTTGTTACACAAATTTGCAAATCTAATTTACCTATGGTGTTCAACACCATAGGGCATTTTATAATAAATTTTATAATAATTGTATATAAAAATCCAATATTATAAGTTTTAACACTAATAAATAGAATGTGCCACGTGTGTATTTCAGCACTGGTGGATGCTGAAATAAGTCATGTGATTAATTTGAATACTTAGTGCTCTTTTTCAAACCAATGAAATAATTTAGAAAATATTTATTAAATATTATAAACAAAACATATTTTTTGTTTACAGTAAAATTACTTAGACTTTGCATTTAAATTGCTTTGTTTGAAAAATAGCTAACTTTCTGAAAATACTACTGTATACCGTTCCAAAATTAATCACACCTTTTTTTTATAACAAGGCGTGCTTATTATTACAATGATAAATAATTACAATGATTAGGAATAAAGGTTTATTAACGCTAAAACTAACACATCTCGGATTTCATGATGCTGAGTACTCAGTGCTCTTTTTCGACTGCTAAAATAATTTATATGAATTAATTATTTTATATAAGATAGAAATATTCATTAAATAAACATTTTTAAAAAAGATATACTGTCTTTTTTTAATACAGTAATAACTTTTCCAATAAGTATTTTTGACACTGTATTCATATTGCTTTGATGTTCATTATATGATAGGAAGGAATTCGATTTATTGGATTGATTTTAGATCTGCACATGAATATTATCCAATTATATGATGTTGGAAAGCATTGCTTATGTAAAATCATTACTAAGCAATAAAAATCTTTATTAGATCTTATTTTTAAAGTTAACTTTTTAGCATCCTTTTGAAGCTAAAAATGACTTTTACTCATGTAAAGTAATTTTTAAATTAGCATTAATTAGCTAGTTAGTTGATCTATACTAACCAATCAGCAAGCTTTTGCCTATGAATGCCACGCACATTTTTTAATTGCTGCCTGAGTCAATCTTATTTCAGGCGGTTGAAAAAAGCTGAACATACAAAAATAAGTGTCCAAACTAGAGTTGTTGGTGAAACTAACTAATTTCTCCAGTTACACCTGGTGCACCATTGGTGCACCATTGAAGATTAGTTTCATCTATAACTTTAGTTTAAGGGTAGGTAAATGTAGATCATTTTTCATATGATCTGCATGGTATTACAGATTTTTATATAGTAAATAAAAATTAGCCACAAGCAAAATTTTTTAATGCTCTGATGAATTTTTACCAAAATTTCACAACGTGCTGATAAGAACTTTCTATTTATAGTAATAATAATTTTGAAACTTGTTTTATTTAAGAAAATTTCACTTTGAATATTACTGAAGTTTACTCAGGTGGCTCTATGTTTTTCCCAGGTGACACAAAGGAACCAAATAGTTTGGTAATATTTGAAATGGAATTTTCTCAAATAAAACAAGTTTCGAAATTATTATTACTATAAATAGAAAGTTCTTATCAGCACGTTGTGAAATTTTGGTAAAAATTCGTTAAAGCATTAAAAAATTTTGCTTGTGGCGAAGTTTTATAATCTGTAATACCATGCAGATCATATGAAAAATGATCTATGTTTACCCTACCCTTAAACCGGTCTTGGAGCACTAATAAAAAATGTCGGGTACTATCGTTCCATGTGAACAACTTTTTAGTTTAGCTGGATTAACAGTTACTAAATCACAAAATTCTCTTGATAATGAAACTGTTCGGGCAGTTTTGTGTTTAAAATCTTGCATACCATTCTAAATTTTAATTTTATAAAATAGGGCGAATCTATTTGTAACCGTGGTTACAGTTCAGAGCCAATCAAATTGCTAGATTGGGTATGACAAAAAAATTCAAAAATTTACAAAACACAATAACTTCAAATTGTGCCTATTAAACCAATATTTTTTTCTAGCTAAAAATGCTTCTTAAAGTGTTTTATTATATAATAAACCTTTTTCTAACTCTAAATCTAACCCTAACCCTAATCTGATTACTGTCATCGCTGGTGACAAGCACATTTTTTCTATAAAATATTTGTTTCCTGATAGCAGATTTTTTTTATATATACGTTTATACTTTTATTGTGCTTATAAAATCTGTATAAAACTTTTATACTATAACATTTTACTGATTAAAAATTTTTTTGATTTTAACTTGTAAATAACCCGATATTTGTAGTATACTTTATTTTTATATTTTATTTAGAAAATTGCTAATTTATACCACAGGTGATTATCACCTGTAGTCAATTTACCAATTAAAATTCAGGATCAGGTGTAACATGTAGATCAATTTTTGTGTAACAAAAACAAAAAAATTTTTAAAAAATTGCTAAAATTGCTTCTAATCTAAAATTTTGTCTATGAAACTACTTTTTTTTATGCAAAAAAAAATTCCTCGCTAAATTTTGGTATAAACTATGCCCCCTGCTCCATCCCAGTTCTTACCCTTACCCTAATATTAAAGAGATTTGATTTTTATTTAATAAAAGTTGTTTGTTTTGTTAATTTTTTTATGCATGTAGATCAAACAGGTAATAATCACCTGTGGTGATTATTAGTTATTTTCTTTTATTTATTAAATTTGTAGATTTATAAATTTTAAGTATTTGACAGGCATGTAAATGCTAAAAATATTCTATTAATAAATTTTTTCTATGCAAGTAACATCTAATCATTTGTTAATTTACTTTAATACTTTCATATATTAAGACAATTCTTGTCTTGAACCAATTATGATTATATTATTCAATCAAATTATCGAGTGTTAAAGTGGTTAAAAGTTACAAAATATCTTTTTAACTGATTTAAACTATAATGTTCATATTTACGAAGTTAATTAAATGATGTTATTTTGCTATATTAATATATTATATTATTTTTTAATCTATAATTATGTATGACTAAAATTATCAAACGTATTAATTATTGCTCTCTTATATCATATAAGCAAATATTATAAATTTGAAAAGCTTATTGTAAAAGTATTGAAATTCTTTATACTAAAAAGCATAATTTTATCGTTATAGCAATAAAGTATTATATGATCATCAGTACATCCAGTCTAGCTTTATTCGGTCCTATTCAGTCCTGGGCTGCAGTCGGTCCAGTTTTTTACTGTAAAAGACTGAACAGTCTTTTAACCGGGACGACTGGACAGACCAATTAACAGCTCTAGTTTTGTATAATCTGTATGATCATATGATTTTTTGTAAAATTCAGCTCATCCACAAAAAATTTTCTGGTCATGTGACTTTTGTGGTGCAAATGACGATAGTAGCTTACCCACAAAAAATTTTCTGGTCATGTGCATTTTATGGCACAAACCAATCAAAATTTGAGATCAGGTGTATGTGAAAATCAAAACAATCAAAACAATCGAATAAAGCGAAAGAATTAAAGTAATAAATCGTGTGGTTAGGGCTTGGGTTAAGAGAAAACTTAACCTATACCCTGGGGTACAGGATCCTTAACCTATACCTCAGGGGTACAGGATCTTATCCTGTGCCCTATGTTTATAAATTAAATTAAATTAAACTAATCAACATAAAATCGCATGTTTTGCCTGTTCTCGTTTTTGTGGTGCCTATTTTGCTTTCGTCGTCGTTGTGCGGTGTTTTTTTTGTGTCTTCGTTGTCTTCTTGCAATGCTTTTGTTGCTCTTTTGTAGTACTTTCATCGTCGTTTGGTGGTGTTTTTGGTCCTCGCTTGGTGGTGCCTTTGGTCGTCATTTAGTGGTGCCTTTGGTCGTCGTTTGGTAGTACTTACGTTGTAATTTGGTGGTGTTTTGGGTCATAGTTTGGTGGTGCTTTTGGCCGTAGTCTGGTGGAGGTTTTGGTCGCTGTTTGTTGGTGCTTTTCGTCATCGTTGTTGGTGCTTAGATCATCGTTTGGTGGTGCTTTTGATCGTCGTTTGTGCTTTTGGTCATTTAGTGGTGCTTTACATTATTTGGTACTTTTGGTTGTAGATTGGTGGTGTTTTGATCGTCATTTGCTGGTGTTCTTGGTCATTATTTGGTGGTACTTTCATTGTTGCTTGGTGGTGTTTTTAATTGTCTTTTAGTCATTTGTCTTGTTATGTTTTTTGTTATAATTTTTTTTATCTATATTTTTTTTTTTTTTGTACTTTACGCTACTTGTATTTTTTTAATAAAAAATTATCTTAAATAAACTGTATTTATTTTTTTTTTTTTGTAATTTTCGCTATTTGTATTTTTTTTAAATAAAAAATTATCTTTAATAATACAGTATATATTTTTTTTGTACTTTTCGCTACTTGTATTTTTTTAAATAAAAAATTATCTTTAATAATACAGTATATATTTTTTTTGTACTTTTCGCTACTTGTATTTTTTTTAATAAAAAATTATCTTTAATAATGCAGTATATATTTTTTTTGTACTTTTCAAGGAATTTTATTTGTCAATGCGCAGTAGACGATTTCATAGACAAACTTTAGAGTTATTAGTAATTTTTTATGAAAAATCGTAAAAAGCGCACTTTTTACATTACACCTGATTCTAAAATTCAATTGGTTTGCGCCTAGTTTGCGCCACAAAAAGTCACATGACCGGAAAATTTTTTGTGGGTGAGCTACGTAGGTTGGCGCAAACCAGGGACCCGGAAAAATCCCATTTTGATTTGCAAAAAATTCATTCCGATTTGGTTAAAAAATCCATTTTATTCCGATATAAATTTTTTTTATTCCAGTATTCGCTGTATTTATATGCGTAACAATAGTTTTCTTGTGTTCCAGTAACTGAATGACTACAAAATCAGCACAATAAGACATTATATTATCACAAAAAAGTCTTCTGGAAATTCTTGTGTACGATTATATGCTGGACTACCTGTTTGAAATTTTAATAAGCTGTTTTCAACCTACTTAATTTTAAAAAATTACCTGACTAGTAATAATTCTAGTTTAACTAACTAGCTTAAAATTTCTTTGTAATCACACGATTTCTAAACTTGACAAGGTATACGTATCGACTCTGGTACCTTGTGGTTATAACTTGCAACCTTTTTTAACGGTTCTAGTGGTTTATAATTTTTAAAACAAGCTTGGTAAGTTTATAGAAATAAAATAGTGAGCAGTTCTATACATATAAAAATAAAACAAAATGCCAACTTTAAGTGATACATTCTTCTCAGGTTTATTTTGTATTGCATTTTAAACTTGCAAATAATAAATAAATAAACTTTCTGAACTGACAAAATGCAATTCATAAGTGCATTTCTTTTATTGAAAATAGGTAACCGTTGCAATTTACTATGAAAATTGAGCCCATTATATGCATATCGATCACTATAGTAAAAAATTTACCTCTGTGATCTGCGTGACAAATCGTGTGACTGGTATCATATAAATAGCACATCACTAGTTATATCAAACGAAATTAGAAATTCCCTATACTGCATCCGGACAATTTTTTACCAGCTCATGACTATGTGTACATATTTCTCTATAACGAACTATCATGTACCGTTTTTTAAATAATCTCAAACAAGCTGAGTAAAAAAAAATAAACTTCATTTTTTTTTTTTGTACATTGTGAAGGGCAAATTCGAGTGGCGTAGCAAAGACCAAAATTGAACTCGAAAAGCATTGCATTACACATTAACTGTTGGGCTATACCGGCATGCTATTTTATGCCAAGGATGATCATGAAGCACGTGATTGACCAAGATTGGTCATAACAGCAATGACATCCTGAGAGGATGCAATAAATATTGCGCTGGGAGTCAGAGATAGCTGGTGGCAGTGTTGTCATGGGACACGGACACGGACGGCGGACAGTCCGGGACGGGACGTCCGGGACATGTCCGCCCAGAATTTTTTTTGTCCCGGACATTTGGCGACTAAACACGTGATCATCAACCAAGAAAATTCGTATAATTCCGCAATTTGATTGGTTTTACCCGGCGGACATGTCCATCATGTTGGGACATTATTGCGGACATGTCCCGGACGTCCCGTCCCGGACTGTCCGCGTCCCTGAAAAATCGGCGGGACAATGTCCGTGTACAACACTGGCTGGTGGTTCCTGCTCGCTTAAGCAAGCCAGCTGTGAGTATAGTGACGGTTGTGACACTGAAAACAAGTGCAGATAGAGAGATGGTAGAATCACATGGTCTTCAATATGGGTGGATGGGTGGGTGGACGGAGCTCTGATCATTGGGTTCAAGACCACTGGACTTTTTCCCTCTTCCCTTGGCTTAAATACTACAATTTTCTTGCGACCCTGGTACCTGGCGCCCCTTGTGCATTGTTGATATGTGTTTCTATGTGTCCGCATATGATTATCACTTTCAATCATTTTTCTTTATTTGGGTTAGTGCTGCACGACCTTCGTTCTGCGGAACATGGCGGTGCTGATCGTATGGCTGCTTCGCTTTTCAATTACGTGATCTCACAGTGTTGAATTTCTATTTTTAATTTTTTTTTGTAAGTTGCTATTTTTAGTAGATCGACAAATAACGAATTAAAAGAATCAAAAGAATCGTAAATGTTTGTCTACCAGTGTATCAGTGGGAAGTTGGACTATATATACACTTTGTCTTTGTTCAGTAATCTGTGCATTGCGCAGTTAAATTGTTTTACAATCTTGGTCACGTGAACGTATTTCTATTGGTTAGCTCTCTATACCGAACGTTCGGTATAGAGAGAGTAATCTTATATAATGAACTTACTCTATACCGAACAAAAAGGTCCAGAATATGCAGTTCGGTATATCCAGAGTCGACTGCATTTATGGAGGAACAATTTTATTGAAAAGCTTTGATGTATCATTTATTTTTGAACTCATGCTCGTTGCTTACATGTTTCTTCTTGAAGAATGGTTAGACAACTTGAAACATATTTTGATTAAAGAAAAAGAACATTGGCTTCGAACAAATATTGAACGTGTTTATCAAATAAGTTTACAAAATACATATTTTCAAGAGTTGCAAAAATGGAGTAACGAAACCCTATAAAAAAGTGTGCACGGAATTTATGGTCAAACACGGTACGTGACAGCACGAGAGTATACAGAACTATATGGAATAACACGGGATGGTACGTGCACTGGACACGTAAAAAGGCGCGAATTCCGTGCAACAATGCACGTAATAACGTGCTTTTTTACGTGCCTTCTCGTGCAATTTTCCGTATAGTTACGTATGTAGCCGTTTATTATTTCGTGCACATGCCGTGCACATGAAAAATTTTCGTGCAATTACGTGTTCGTCGATTTTGCGTGTATGCAGATTCCGTGCAACTGATCTGATTTCTGTGCTTGGACGTGCTATATTTCGTGCAGTCATGTGCAATCACGTGTAAAAACTTCTTATAGTGAAACTGTTGCATGAGACTCTAAACAAATTTTAAATCTGAAGGTTTCACGTCACTTCAAGAAAATGCACTAGTCGCACTTATAGGTTGTGATAATAAACAAATGGAAGAAGTCGAAATTTGGAGATATGTTATCAAATGGGAATTGTACAAATTCCTGTTTATTGAATGATCCTAAGAGTTGGTCTAATGAAAATATTATAGCATTAAAGACAACTATAAAAAATTGTTTACCTCTTATCCGCTATTTTCAAATATCAAAAGCTGATATTACAGACAACGTACAACCATATAAAAAAATTTTAGATGAAGATCTCTGGAGTGATATTAATAAGAAAGAGATTTAAGTATCCAAACGGCTGAATATCATCAAAGGTTCTTCCACCTCGTACAATTTTAGTATTACTTAGGGCAACAAATGAAGTTTCAAATGTTATTAATGAAGATAATGCAGCAGAAATTGCATCAGGAATTAACTATAAAACTATAAAATATTCGGTAGCAAATAATCCTTACAACTTTAATTTGCTACTTCGGGGAAGTAGAGATGATTTTACGGTCAAATCGTTTTGGAGATTATATGGTTATAAAAGTTGTAAGTATGAATTTCTTGGAGGATATAATCCCGTTGGGTGGAATAAATATCGGAGGAGAATTTGATTATTGTGAAGATAGTTTTATTTTTTATTGAAAATAGTACCATTTTTCAGAGTCAATTCTAAGTCGAGTAAAATATCCCGAACGAGCAATTTATTACGCTCACAATACAGGACCATGCTTTGTGGCGATCATGGAGATGATGTTGAAACATACAGTACTTTGATCTTGGTATTAACGTTGATGGTGACTGTTTATTGTGAACAATCAAAATATAAAAATCCAATTAAGTAGTAATCCACATAATATCAGCAATATGATTATAATAAAAATTTGGGGAAATCCCATATGAGTTTTATAATAGAGTGGAATCTATAGCTGCCTCAAAATAAAGTTATTTTTTTACTAAGTTAATCTTTCTTCAAGCTCTAACAAAAGTTGTAGAGTTCATTTTTATGATTCTAATTATAGTAAGATTAATAAAATTGGTCTGGTAGTTCTTGAGATATCTTAATTTTTATCCTTTTACACACATAAAAAATTGCAAAGAAATTTTATATGTATAACAAGAAAAAGTTAAGATATTCCAAAGAACTACCTATTTTACGGTTTTACTACCATTAGAATCACAAAAATGAACTCTACAACTTTAGTTAGAGCCTGAAGAAAGATTAACTTAGTAAAAAAAAGATTACTTTGAGGCAGCTACAGATTCGACTCTATTATAAAAATTTATGTGAGATTTAACCCCAGATTTTATTATGATCATACTGCTGATCTTATGTGAATTACTACTTAAGGAAGTTCCTGAAGACAAAATGGCTTTCTTTGAAATGGAAGAATATGAAATATTTCAAATTGTTAAAAAAACTTAGTTTAGAGGTTGCAGTCTCAAATAAAATCGTAGCTATTTTTCTGCATGAAATAAATTGAAATAGTTCACTTGTTACAATTTCAAACATGAAGAATATAAAATTGATCATCATTGCGTAAAACATGAGCGCAATTTTTTTTTTAAAAAAAAGTCATTATAAAATATAATAAATTTGACTTTTATAATTGGAACACTTCACTATATTCACTTTTGTGTCCCAAGAGTGAGACCAAAGAGTGGTGGCCGTAGTGAGGGAAATCTCAATGCTAATATCTTAAGGTCGTTAGTTTAAATCTGGCTTGCCGGAACTTGCCGTTTATATTTTATTTCTGTGAATGGATAGATTAATAGTGAAACAAAACGTTTATTGCTATGAAATATAATTTTTATGTAGTACGTGATTGTTAACTTATTAAATTTATATAAACCGTTTTTTTTGTTATAGTTATTAGCAATGAGATTATTAAATTATTTAATATTATAATTTTCCTCATATTCATTTATACGTATCGTGCTTAAAATGGTGGTGAGTTGACTATAATTTTATTTTATTTTGTGTTATTGGCGCATCTAATGGCATTATCGTAAATAATTTTAATATTTTAATTGTCCTGTCTCCAGAGTCAATTTTTTAAATTCACAGGCCTTTTGAAGTCAGATATACTAACATAATGTATTTAGGGATGGCAAATGGTTTAAAAACGTGATCTTAAAATCATGTGTTATTTTAAATCTGGTTTAAAAAATGGTTTAATACATTATGACATAGTTATGATCTATTGCGTAATTTATAACTGTATAATATTTATTGTGATTACTATACATTTAAAGCTTTCAAAGCAATGTCTCATGTTCGTGAAACCCTTTAAAAGAAATCAGTTTAAACTTTATAAAAGTTGTGAACCTGATAAACGTGGCCGGAAAACACATCAAAAATATAATTATTGCGAAGGAACTAAAATTTAAGAATTATAAAGATGATGATTTGTTCGATGATGACAATAATAATAACATAAAAAGGTGAACCCCCGCGACAAAGATCGTTACGTTTTTGGTGCAGATCTTACTTAGTGATAAGAGAAACTATTTTAGGGGGATGGCTAAAGCCAGGTGCGTTTATATGTTTTTTATTATTAATTAAAATTAGGGTAAGGGTTAGTTAGGGGTTAGGGTTAGAGCTTGACTTATAAGTAAAATTGTCTTCCCGACATTTTTGATTAATGCTCCTAGGCAGGTTTAGATACTCGTTTTTTGTATTTTCGACGTTTTTCACTTTTTTCTTTGTTTTTGTCTCGTCGGGCTGATCCGTAAAGATCAAATTTTACGATTTGATTGGCTTTATCATCAATAACCACTTTCCAGATTGAGAATTTAAAAATCACCTGATCTAATATTAATTCTTCACCCAATGTTCGAGAATTTAAAAATCGTCAGATATAATATTAGTTCTTCGTCCAATAATTAAGAATTTAAAGGATCAAATTGAGAATTTTAAAAATCCCGATCTAATATAGCCCTATAAAAAAAGTGGTCCGGGGTGTGGTACAGGTTGTGTCTGGAATCCACGGAATGGCACGGTCGGAGTGGTACGTATAGAGCTGTTGACGGAATATCACGGTAAAGAGTGGTACGGGGGAGGTGGCACGTTATGACACGTCATACGTAATGGCACCTTCATTTCACGGAATGATACGTGTCGAAGGTGGTACGTGTTGGCTCGTTTCACGAAGAGCGAAAGATCAATATACGATTTTTTTTAAAAAAATTGCGATATCTCATAATTTCACTAATGAAACTGCTCTGGGTGTCTTAACAAAAA
>QKWP01000353.1:3281-61952 GCA_003550325.1 Gigaspora rosea | reverse complement strand
TAACATGGTCAAAACACTGTGTAATTGTTAAAGATCTGTTAATCATTATATATCGTTTCAAGTAATTACGATTATAATCGATTTATAGATATATAACAATTTAATATAAAAATGATATATATCGATTTATAGATATATAATGATTTAATATAAAAAATGATATATATCAATTATAGATATATATCGATTTTTATCCAATTTAATCGATATATAACGATATTATAATATATATTGATTATAGATATATATCGATTTTTATCCAATAATTGATATATAACGATATTTTAATCGATATATAACGATATTATATAATTGATATAAAATGATTAAGTGCTATATATCGATCAATATCTATGTATAAAATTTTCTGATGACCTCTCATAATATTTTTTTTCCGGATAAGCTACGAAGACCAGAGCTTTTGGAACTCGTTAAGCTACATAAAGATACGGTCCCATTTACTTGTGTGGAAATAGCAAGACAGTACGGTCACAATGTTTTTTTACTCCTCCCTACCATTGCGAACTTCAGCCAATTGAAAGTGTTTGGTCAGTTGTGAAAAGCGAAGTCGCAAGTTCGGGTCCACATTCAAACCTTTTATCAGTTCAAAACACACTTCTAGATGCATTTAAAAAAAAAAATTAATGCGAAAGTTATAGTTGGACTTGGAGAAGGGGCTTAAAAATGCAAAGGCATATTTAGAGACTGATGAAGACGTGCAATTAATTGATAATGAATTTGGTGGTTATAATGAATCTGAGAACAATGATTAATTTTGACTTAGGAGTCATATTTTCATATTTTCGAATATGTACTAATGTGATTTAAAAAAAATTTTGTTTTTTACTTAATAAAAAAAATTTTATATGCGCTTTTTTGAGGTACAAATGTTTTTGCACCGGCCCATACTAATATTGAAAAAACTAATAATCTATAATTTGACAATAATAGTATGTTCATTACTTACATGTGGATTGAACAGATTACACCTATTTTAGATTTGAGCAATATACTATATTTGCATATAGGCGTTGTTTAGATCACGATTTTGAGGCAAGCTAATAGTTAATTTTAGTCGAATGCAAATTATAATTTTTATCATTAAAAATTCTTAGCTAAATTAATCATTAGCTGGAATGACAAAATAGGGAGTAGTCCAAAAATCCAGGTTATACAGAAAATGGGTAGAAAGCTCTGGTAGGTTTAGGTCACAGATAGTCAAGAATATCTGAGTCTCTTGTACTTAATATACAGTAGTATAATATTGTATCACATAATATATACAAACACATACTTAATAATAAAGTCTTCGAGACATGACCTCACCTTAAAAAAAAAATAATCATTAGCTTGTTTCAAACTTGTGTTCCAAAATAATGCCTATAGGTGTTATTTCATACAAATACAGTGCAAATTGTAAATCAACTGATCATGCCATTGCTGTTATTAATAAATTTTTCTATTTTATTAACATTAACAACAGACTGTTCACATTATACATTAAACGTGGTTTAATCTTATTTAACAAACTAAGGGGTTTGTAATTGAATTTTAACCAAAAACAACATTTTATAGTTGTTTCACAATGCATATTATCAAGATAATATTTAGTTTATTTGATATTTACTATTAGGACCGACGGTCCTTTCGGTCTGTCCTATAAAGGACTGGACCAGCCTGGTCCCTGGACGGACCAAAGGCCATCAGCAGTATTAATTTTTCAATTAAAATTTACTGTGTGGATACCGCACAATTCATAAACTTTTCTGTGCAGCAAATACTAAGAAAATACTTGCAACTGTGCGCATTACTTATAAAATAACATTTATTTCTGTGCGGCATATGCACATCTACTAAAAAGATGTGTGCAAATTTTTGTTTCTGTGCGCTGCGCACAGTGCACACAGTGAAAATAATCACTGACTGGTAGTCCGGACCGGACTGATTAATTGCCCTATTTATATAGAGATTTTATATAGTTGGCCAATCAGTTTTTGATGATATCTCGTCATCCATTGGGCGATTTGGATGATCTAACCACTGTTAGATGTGTCTCAACGAGCTCTACAACTTTCAATTAGTGGGCACGTATCATTAACTTAGTAAAAAAAACATTTTAGATAGAAGCATGCCACATTTCGCCTATAGTAGAGGTCTTAGCTAGGTCTGGTCTGACCCGGGTTAATGATGGGTGATGCATTGGGATGTGCGGCACACTATGTAAATCAAATTATATGTGGTGTCATAGAAAAGTCTATTATGACAGATTTTTAAGTGATTGTCGATTGATAAATTAACATATGTATTTTATTAACTAACTTTAATTATTTTATTAATTAAATTTTATAATACAAATACTTTAATTTAATATTTACATGCTGAATAAGAAAATACTTCTAATTACTTAAACTACTAATAGTACCAAAATAAAAGTTTAAAAAAATTGAAATAACTACTTTAGAAATAAATCCAATAGGGACAACTCCGTTTGTGGCAAAAATCCAATAAAAGTAACTCAAGAGAGATACTAAAATACAATAATATACAGAAAGTATTAAAAAATAAAATAAAAAATATTAGTAAAAAAAAAAGTTGCTATACCACCAAAAATGATGAAAACATACACCAAAATGATAGTAATTCCAATAGAGCAACTTCCAAGGCAATAACTCTAAAGGATGCTTTAAAAACAATGACAATAACTAAAAAAAATTATATAAAAATAAATGAGTTGTAAAAAAAATTATAAAAAATAAAAGACAATAATAAAAATTATAAGAATAAACAAAAAAAATCCAAATATTTATTTGCTTACAAATCAAATGTAATTTGTGCACGTCAATGCACGGAAATTATTATTGTTAAGTGCAAAAAAAAGCAAAAAAAAAACAACAAAATGAATGTTTTTGTGCGCGTCAATGCACGGAATTTATAATCATTAGAATCTTAACGATCATCACGTTAATGCATGGAATTATGAATCTTAATGATCATCACGTTAGTACATAAAATTATGATTGTTAACGATCGATCTTAACAATTGTGACAATTGTGATATCATGCACAAAAATTATGATCGTTAAGAATCTTAACGATTGTGACGATCATGATATTAATGTATGATCATTAAGGAGTCTTAACGGTTGTCAGAAATGATCGTTAAAATTGATTGTTAAGGAATCTTAACAATTGTGATGACTGTGATGTCAGTGCACTGAAATTTTGATTGTTAAGAATCTTAACGATTGTGCGCGTCAGAGCACGAAAATTATGATTATGATCGTTAAGAATCTTAACGATTGTGCACGTCAGTGCACGAAAATTATGATCTTAAGAACCTTAACGATTGTGCACGTATGATCGTTAAGAATCTTAATGATTGTGCACGTTAGTGCATGGAAATTATGTGATCATTAAGATTAATACACGTCAATATATGGATATAATACTATGCACGATAGTACACGGATTTCAATTTTTTGTGTGATAACGTGTATTAAATTTTTTGGATGATCAGTTTCCGTGCAGTTTCCGTGCAGTGATTTTGAAACCCGTGCTTACCCGCATACAATTTCGTATTTATGCATGCATTTCCGTGTATCGAGGACTGTACTGCATGTACCACAATACCTCGTAAGTTTCATAGCAAAATTTTTTACAGTAATTTTTGATAGAATTTATGACTATATTTCCAATACAAACTAACTATATATTGTTTGCTATTACAATAGAAAGTAAGTTTTGCAACATTTTTTACAACAAGCATGATAGTAATTTCAATACAAAAACTAATTCAATCTTTACTGCATAATGTGCACCACAATTATTAGTGAGTTTGTAAAAAAATTTTTAAAGCAAAATTATTTACAGCAAATCATAGTATTGTAGAATTCACGACTGTAATTCCGTATCTTGATAACAAGTTTCATAGCAAAATTTTCACAATAGAATTTAAACCTATGATTCCTAACTCACTTTAATCGCATACTGTGTATCACCATGGTAGTAACATTGCACAAAACCTATTGTAAAAATGCCGTAGAATTCCGACCCAATTTTTCAACAGTTGGAAATTCTCTGCTTTTTTATATCATTTATACACACAATATAAATAATTCAATGGTTTAATAATATTACTTCTGACTGTCATTTCTATTTTAGAAAACATTGCCAAAAAATGCAGCTTACATCCCCGAAATTTTGTTTTGTAACAAATTTTTACAATAAGTTATGATAGAATAATTTTAATACATACAACATTCCACCACAAACTAACTTAACACAAATTGTCATCGTGATAACTCATAAACTTTATAATAGAGTTTTTTACAGTAAATAAATAGAAATTATGAAAATTTTTAATACTATCTAATTCATAGTTACCTAATGCAGTAAAGTTATTGATGGTGATGCGGTGAAATTATAAGAATTAAAAAAATAATAAAGAATCTTTTAAAAAAAGGATTTTAAAATTCATCTAATAATTCTCGAACTTTGTTACATAAATATACGTGTAACAGGTTGATCGAAAAATTTTTCTACAAATCCAGTTCATTATTTTGGCATAAGGTTTACCTAAATCTTCATCCTAACTCTTCCCAATCTACCCTAACGTTAATATGATCAATATCTGTCACACATTCTGGTCTTGCCAAAGTGTGATGGAAGATCATGTGTCTTATAATAGTATCACGCTATATGCTGATACATGTGAAGGATCAAACAGTATGAGAAGATCAAATACATTTATGGATAGGATATATGCGTACATATTATTTGTGTAAATTAGATCGATCAAATCGATCGATTTATTTCGTATATATATGGCAAATGGATATTCCGAAGTTCAAAAATTGAACTTTTTCGGACTTTGAAAAATGTCTTTTACGTCAAAAAAAATCAGCAAATACTGAGATTAATGAATCTAAGAATGAGTTAACGCCAAATTTAAAAGCACAAACAGGGAAAACTTGGGGTCGTGATAGAGGTAGGTGTTAATAATAATCGGTTTGTTGAAAATTTTTTTTCCTTTTTAACCGTCATAAGGCATACTTTATTAGGTCATAATAAAATGACTTTTACTAAAACGCACCTATGGTGTTTTGTCACCTATGTTACATTATCTCAAAACCAGCCAATTAATTAGTACGCGTGCTCTAAGTAAAATTACTCTACGCCTCTAAAAACCCTTCCCAAACCTTAACTCTAATCCTAAATAAATAGCTCTAGATAATAATTTGAGATACAATTTTTATATACAAACTTATAAAAATTGTGAAAAATCTATAAAAATATAATAGGTGTAAAACACCATAGGTGCGTTTTATAAGATTACATAATAATACAATTATATTAGTTATTGGTGTGTGTTTGAAAGTGTACTAGATATATTTTTTTTAGTTAAATGATGAAATAATTTTTTTTCGTTCTTTTTCATTATTATCTTTCATTTCTTTCAAAGACTTGACTTCTTTCAAATTCTGTTTTTGACAACATATGTGCTTATATGAATTTCAACAACTATATTGACATAATAATTCTTTTATCATATTTTTATAGATATTTCCTATATTACCGTATTATTTTCTACACTTATTCTCACTTGTTGTCCTTTATTGGTGTATGTTTTCTGGGTCAGTTGTACCCATTATCAATGTTCATTATATGAACCTATCTACCGTCTCCAAATAAGTGGATTTTCCAAAGAAGCTTTTTATTCCGTAGTATTGCGAAAACTCCCGCGATTTACTTGGGATGGAATAAAAATATATATATCATGGTTAAGTTTTCAAGCAATTCTTTATGCAATATTGCCAGCAAAAATCGGATATGGTCAAAGGACACCAGCAGGGCATATTTTACCTTATAAAGTATAGTATTGAACAAGTATTTTGAAAATTGGTTTTTGTTTTAATGCAAATAATATTAATGCTTTTTATTTATTCTACTTTATTTTAGGTAAATGGATTACTAGCTTGGTTTATTACTCATACTCTTTTTCTTGTTGGAGCATTCTACTTTAATTGGTGGAAAGGATCCATAATCCATGATAATTGGGGAGCTCTTCTCATTGCCGCCAATATTTATGGATATTTTCTTACATTCTTTTCATTTGCAAAGGCATATATCATGCCTTCTCATCCAGAAGATCGTAAATTTTCAGGAAGTTTTATTTATGATTTATTAATGGGTATTGAAATGAATCCACGATTTGGAAAATATTGGGATTTTAAATTATTTCATAATGGAAGACCTGGAATTATTGCTTGGACTTTAATAAATTTGTCATTCGCTGCTGCTCAATATAATCAAATTGGTAACTATTATTTATTATGGATTATTTTTCATTATGAATGATATAAGTACATTATTTAACATTTCTATTTTATTTGAAGGATATGTAACAAATTCCATGATTTTGTTAAATTTTTTGCATGCTGTTTATGTTCTGGATTTCTTTTACAATGAAGATTGGTATCTAAGAACAATTGGTAATTAATCTTTCTTATTAGTTTGATATATTTGTTATTTATGCATATAATTGATTTATTATTAATATTTTAGATATCGCTCACGATCATTTTGGATTTTATTTGGCATGGGGTGATACTGTTTGGCTTCCTTGGATGGTAATTTTTTGTAATTTTTCCTTAGATTTTTGGTAATTTTTAATTGAATTAAAGTCTTTTTTTTTTTTACAGTATACTGTCCAATCTCATTATTTGGTTCGCAACACTGTTGATCTTTCTATTCCTTATTTCTTACTTGTGCTTACAACTGGGTTGTCTGGATATTATATTTTTCGTGCAGTTAATCACCAAAAAGATATTGTTCGTAGGATGGATGGTAATTGTAAAATATGGGGCAAACCTGCACAATTTATTAGAACTCATTTTGTTACAAGTGATGGAAAAGAACATAATAGTATTTTATTAACTAGCGGTTTTTGGGGTATTGTATTTGATATTTATAATATATTATGATTATAGTTATAGTTATTATTATTTTTATTGTTTGTGTAAATTAATATCTTTTTATATTTTTTATCATAGGCATATCACGTCATTTTAACTATGTTGGTGATTTGCTTATTTCATTGGCAATGTGCTTAACTTGTGGGTTTGATCATTTGTTGCCATATTTTTATATCATTTATATGTTTATACTTTTAATTCATCGTATTTACCGAGATGACGCACGATGTCGAGGAAAGTATGGAAAGTATTGGGATAATTATTGTCAAGTCGTCAAATGGAAATTATTTCCAGTAAGTAATAGTTTTATTGTTATAAAGATATATTTAACAGATTGCTAACATTTTATTCATCTATTGTTTAGTATATTTTTTAAAATTTGTAAATTTTTGGCTTTTATACCAGAATATATACATTCCACAGAGTTTATTTTTTATATCAAGGTTAAAGTAAATAACTAATATATTTATTTTTTTTTTATTTTTGGGAGAATGCTAATGTCATCAATAGGAATGTACTAGAATTTAGTTTTAAAAGATCAAAAGGGATTCAAATCTGTTATATTAATTAAATCGTACTCTTTTTTAAATGATAATATTTATAAGAATTTTATACTTGATGAATATCTGATTTTTATGATATCTGAAATTTTTTTTTCTATTAAAGATCAAAAAGCAATATATTTTTTTAAATTTTATTATAAATCGTATGTAAACTTTTATACATTCAACCCTAACTGGTATAACATAATCATTTCTAATCAGTGCTTAAATTTTAATTCTACTCGGTATTATTGGTATTATTATTATGAAGATTACGTTTATTTAATAATATACATTCAAGCAAGGAAAATTAATCTTTAACTAAGTCGTTACGAATAAAAAAAATCAATGTATATAATATAATTATATTTATGATTAAATTAATACTGACAAGTTTTATCATGAAATCCCGATAAGTTTAAGCCAAAAAATTAATCCTATCGCAGACAAAAATTTTTGACAAACCAAGTTTATTAAAGACTCATGATACTTGTTGCACTAATCAAAAAAAAATAAAATAAAATAAAATTAAAATAATAATAAAAAAAAACAGATATAATAAATGTTTAACTCTATTCTAAAACACTACTAAAACTACTAAAATAATAAAATAATAATAATCAGAAAGAAACAACTTTTAATGCTCGTTCTAATATTAAACTGTTCTTTTATTTAATAATATTTAATAATCGATATACCGTTAGAGTACCACTACTTCGCTTTAACTCTTCTCAATGACTCTATAGTATAAGCCTTAAGTCTCTCAACTTAATATTATAAGTCTATATTATAATCAAGTTCTTACTAATTGAAATTACAAAGAATAAGTTTTCATAAATCAAAGACAGCTTAAATTGTCGAGTTTAATTGATTCATTATAACTACAGAAAAAAATTTAATGTTCAAATATCCTTCTCATATAACTTTTGAATTACTTCACCGATGCTTCGATAGTTTATAAAGACAGTACTTTTTAAATTTTTTTTGGTACCGATTCGTACTAATCCAGTTTTGTGTTACGCTTGTAAGATTTAAAGCCATCTAAGCTGATTAAGGATGAGATTATCTATAATCCTTGACGTCATAGGCTATTTATGGTGCGATTCGTTTGAATTCGGACTATAGAACCCCAATCTTTATTCATTCGAATTGATCGAGCATAATTGATTGTCTATTCGTAGTATTCTCGAAAAAGATTACATAAAAAAGTATATTATAAGATTGATAAGCCTATGTATATATTTATCATTATATAAATAAACGATTTATTTTTTAATCAAAAAATAAAAATTTAAAAAGGACTCCAAGTCATTTCTATGGATAATCCTGAAAAAGTACTTAGAATGGGTTACTGTTATTTTGATGGAAATGGAGTTAAAAAAGATGAATATAAAGCATTTATTCAATTTATAAAAGCAGCTGGTATGGGTCATCCCATTGGAATGTTTAATGTTGGTTGCTGTTATCATTACGGAAATGGGGTAGAAAAAGATTTTCGTAAGGCATTTATCCATTATCAAAAATCTTCTGATATGAATTTCGTTGAAGGAACGTATATGATTGGATTCTGTTATAAAGATGGAATTGGGGTTGTTGAGAATAAACGAAAAATGTTTATTTATTATCAAAAAGCTGTTGATATGGGTCATATTAGAGCAACGTACGAGGTTGGTGTTAGTTATTCGATAGGAATCGGTGTCGAAAAGGATGTAAAGAAGGCATTTGCATATTATAAAAAATCTGCAGAGATGGGTTATGTAAACGGAATATATAATGTTGGTTTTTACT
Source organism: Gigaspora rosea (assembly GCA_003550325.1). NCBI lineage: Eukaryota > Fungi > Glomeromycota > Glomeromycetes > Diversisporales > Gigasporaceae > Gigaspora > Gigaspora rosea. The sequence continues at coordinate 52,648 of QKWP01000353.1, read as the reverse complement.
ACCAACAAGGAATCGGGGTCGAAAAAGATGTAAAGAAGGCATTCGAATATTATAAAAAATCTGCAGAGATGGGTTTAGAGGAAGGAATAATTCATGTTGGAAATTGTTATGAAAAAGGAATTGGTGTTGAAAAGGATGTAAAGATGGCATTCGAATATTATAAAAAATCTGCAGAGATGGGTTCGTCAGGTGGAATAAATAATGTTGGAGCTTGCTATCAAAAAGGAATCGGTGTCAAAAAGGACGAAAAGAAGGCATTCGAATATTATAAAAAATCTGCGGAGATGGGTAATTCTGGTGGAATACTTAATGTCGGATATTACTATAAAGAAGGAATCGGGGTCGAAAAGGATAGAAAGAAGGCATTCGAATATTATAAAAAATCAGCAGAAATGGGTTTAGCGATAGGAATGAATAATGTTGGATACAGTTATCAAGAAGGTGTCGGAGTCGAAAAGGACGGAAAGAAGGCATTCGAATATTATAAAAAATCTGCAGAGATGGGCTCAGCAGAGGGAATATATAATGTTGGAAATTGTTATGAAAAAGGAATTGGAGTCGAAAAGGACGAAAAGAAGGCATTCGCATATTATAAAAAATCTGCAGAGATGGGTTCTGCGATGGGAACGCTTAGTATTGGGAATTGCTACAGAGAAGGAATCGGTATTAAAAAGGATCAAAAGAAGGCATTCGAATATTTTAAAACATCTGCAAAGATGGATCTTGTAGAAGGAATATATAATGTTGGAAGTTGTTATCGAGAAGGAATCGGAGTTAAAAAAGACGGAAAGAAGGCATTAGAATATCATAAAAAATATTTCAAAAAATCTGTAGAAATGGGTAATGCTAGTGGAATGATTAATGTTGGAAAGTGCTATAAACATGGAATCGGAGTCGAAAAGGACGAAAGGAAGGCATTCGAATATTATAAAAAATCTGTACTGATGGGTTCTGTAAAAGGATTATGTAATGTTGGATATTGCTATGAAAAAGGAACCGGAGTCGAAAAGAACGAATGGAAGGCATTTGAATATTATAAAAAATCGGCAGAAATTGGTAATGATGAGGCAATAATTGATATTGGACGTTGCTATAAAAAAGGAATTGGAGTCGAAAAGGACGGAAAGAGGGCGTTTGAATATTATAAAAAGTCTGCAGAGATGGGTTCGGCAAACGGAATATATAATGTTGGATATTGCTATCAAGAAGGAATTGGTGTTGAAAAAGACGAAGGGAAAGCATTCGAATATTATAAAAAATCTGCAGAAATGGGTGATTTAAATGGAGTACTTCATGTTGGATTACGTTATAAACAAGGAATCGGGGTCGAAAAGGACGTAATGAAAGCATTTGAATATTATAAAAAATCTGCAGAAATGGGTAATCCCTGTGGAATATGTAATGTTGGAAATTACTATAGTAACGGAATTGGAGTCGAAAAGAACGAAAAAAAGGCATACGAATATTATAAAAAATCTGCAGAGATGGGTTTTGTAGAAGGAATGAATAATGTTGGAGGTTGTTATCATAAAGGAATCGGTGTCGAAAAGGACGAAAAGAAGGCATTTGAGTATTATAAAAAATCAGCAGAAATGGGTAACATTAGTGGAATGTCACAAGTTGGTTATTGTAATCGAAATGGTATTGGAACACTAATGGACATGGAGAAAGCTAATTATTGGTTTCAAATGGAAAAGAGTAAATTTCACAAATTCGTCAAAGCAGAATGTATAGACCTTATTATTGACGATGATATAAAAACATTATTAGATAATAATAAATACCAATTAGCTTGGATTCCTTACGAGTTTGAAGATATTAAAGTAATCGGAAGAGGAGATTTTGCTACTGTTTATAGTGCGAAATGGAAAAGACAAATTAAAGCTATTGATGAATCGACTTCACAAATTTTTACTGTTGCACTTAAGGAATTTCATAAAAACGATTATTTAGATGAGGTATTTAATTTATTTGGTGTATTTTATTTTATACAAGTTTTTTAACTAAAATAATATTTTTAAAAGTTAAAAACGTATTGTGAAATCGGAGTTGAAAATCCTTCATTTATAAAATGTTATGGCGTATCAAGAAATGACAACGGGAACTATATTCTCGTATTAAAATACGCAACCATAGGCTCTTTGCGTCAGAATCTTCAAGATATATCACAAATGAAATGGAAAGATAAACTAAACTTGTTATTTAGCATAGCTTCTGACCTTAGGGCAATTCATTCTCAAGGAATTGTTCATCGAGATCTGCATAGTGGTAACATATTGCAAGATTATTTGCACAGCGCGTACATCGCAGATCTAGGTCTTTCTATCCAATATATGAAACAAGCAAAAGACGAGATTTATGGTGTTTTACCTTATATCGCTCCAGAAGTTTTACTTAAAAAACCATACACTACTGCGTTCGATATATACTCTTTCAGTATGATAATGTGGGAAGTATCAAATGGACAAAGAGTTTTTGACGGAGAACCATTTGATAATGATTTAGCGATAAGGATTTACACTGGATTGCGACCCGAATTCGAACCTGAGACTCCAACTTGCTACATCGAATTAGTCAAACAATGTATGGATTCTAATCCTAAAAATCGACCTACAGCTAACTACATTTGTGATAAATTTAAAGAATGGATCGAGAGCTTAGAAAGATCTGATGACCAAGATGAAATTAAAATGCAATTCTTAAAACATGACGCAATCAACAATATGCAATTTGATTTATATCAATATCTATATTCCATCATATTTAAATTTTATAATTCTATATCTGCTAATCAATTTGTTGATACATCAGAAATAAATGAACAATTACAGGATGATAGTAGACAAAACGAATTTATAATTGAACAATTACAAGATGATAGTAGACAAAGCGAATTTATAATTGAACAATTACAAGATGATAGTAGACAAGGCGAATTTATAAGTTCTTAGATATTAATAAAAACTAAATATACAAATTAAAAAAAAAAATTAAAAATAAAAATAATAATAAATGGATAATTATCCATTTGCAGTTTTGCATATTTTTTTGAATGGATTCAACAGATTACATATCATATGATTCAGATTTTACTTTTCACCATTTTTCAAGATTTAGATGAAATTCATATTGCTACATGATGGGAAAATGCGCTTAATGCGCATGATATAATTTTTAGAATTTATATTTTCCATTCGGAAAATATCGGATACGCGCTCAAATTTTTGCCCTTCTTTTAAGTTCATTCATTTTCTTTTCGGAATTTTTTGAGACTTTTGCATCCATATTCCTTACTTCCGCCTGACAATACGCTCCCTGACCTAAATTATATATACTTTAATTTTCCTAGATAAAATTTAGATGGGATAAAATGCGCATGATTCCGAAACATGCGCATGAATGCGCATTAATGCGCACGCATGAAACCCATCTCTAGCTACAGTGCAGATTTTCATAATGAAAATATTTTACAGATTCCAATTATATATTAGTAAAAAAAAGAATTTAGTTTGTATTTTCAATCATATTCTACGATCTACTATGATCTTGAATAGATAATGAAGACATCTGTTATCAGTATATTAAAAACATCATGCATTTCTTTGTATTTTGTATTAATTCTATCGAATAGAGATGGGTTTCATGTGTGCGCATGATTCCTCAATCATGCGCATGAATGCGCATGTTATCCCATCAAAATTTTATATAGAAAAATTAAATATAAAATAAGTATAATTAACATTCTAATCTATCTATATACTTCAATTCTGGGTCTGTTCGCTTTAACATTTGTGATTGGTCGTATCCGAAAAATGTGACCTAAATGTGGGAAAACTAACAGAACTACGTAAGATGATTATGACGATTGTCATAGTCGAGTAATTATTATAACATTTGAGTAATTGTATATAATTTTTAACCCCTTATTAACGCCCTTATACAACACAAAAATCGTGAAACATGAATTTGCTAAATTTACTTTAGTTGTTTGATCCTAATTTTTGAACTCATACAGGGAGTCTCCAAAATTCCGGGTCGGGATGCGTCGGATTGCATCGGAATCATGGTCAGCTGGATCGGAATTGATCAATTTTGCTCCCAAGATCATAAAAAATTTTACTAATAAATCATATCCATTCATTAAGTAAAAAATGCCCAGTTGATAATTTTGGATATATCCTGCTAACAATTTGGCTGAATGCAGACCTAGATCCGACGCATCCGACCCGGAAATTTGGAGACAGCCCTGTAAAAAGAAGAATAAGTGCAAGAATAAATGCAAGTGCAAGAACAAAAACACGACAAAAGCTCCGCAATAGGTAAAACATAAGATTAATAAAAAATAGTGAATATATTAGCAAATATCAAAGAAAATTACATTCAACCAAATATTTAGATGTTTGATTTCTAGAATTTTTGGTCGGAATTTTTTGCCGCCCAGATTATCTGATCAACTAATTTTCGCAGTGATTCGTAGTTTTATATGTCGATCTAACAACCAATAAAATCACGGTTATGTCAAAAAGGTGATCAGTGTGCTAAAACTAATATAGCAAAATAATCAATTATTGTGCTTTAACGCTTTTGATTGGTTATATAACCTGTGATCAAAATGTTAAGACTAATATATCGATGAATAAGTTATAATCATCATAATTCAAATTCATTAACAATTGATATAAGAAAATATAATTGGAATGTGTCATAGTTGGTGAATACAAATTCTGTACTTGCAAAAAATGACGTAAGAGAATCAATCAAACAAAATAAATTTATCCCGCAGTACAATCTTAACCATATACTTTAGTTAATAGAATAGTATGTTCAGTAAAGAATATTTTTTGACGATCCAATGCAAACTAACTCAGCATATTTATGAAGATTTAAAGTATTATACAAAGTTCCCGTGGCAAATCCACGGGTCAGGTACTAGCATATTCTCAAATGATATGAAGAAGTTTATTTATATATGTAGGCAAATCAGATTAAGATTCAATATGTAATATCTTTATTTAGATGTACAGTATTATCTGTTATCAATAATAAAGATAAAAATTAAAAAAATTTTTTTATCGTGCGGCATCATGCGCATTTTTAACATCTTTATACCAGACTCAAATTGTCAACCGGATAATTAAAGAAACTGAATTTAATCCGAATAGTTCCTGAAAAATAGAATCGAAGTTCTACTTCAAAGCAATGGTTAATTGAAGAAATGTTCTACAGCTAGCTTTCGAATTACTTTTCTCTTTGACCAGTTAATTTGGTATAGACAGTGATGTACGTGAAAGTTGTGGACAAAAGTATGACAAACGAAAAATATTAATAACTTAAAATTTTACTATAACAACTTATTTTAATATATTAAAAAAAAAATTCAACATCTAATTATATATATAAATGTATAGTTTCTTTTTTAAAAAAATTTAAAATATATTAATGTGCGGATGTAGTATGGACATTGTGGACATGGACATGAACAAGTCAAAAAAATATTCAACATCTAATTATATATATAAATGTATAGTTTTTTTTTTAAAAAAAAATTTAAAATATATTAATGTGCGGATATAGTATGGACATTGTGGACATGGACATGAACAAGTCAAAAAAATTATAGAAATAGTAGACATGACCAGTGTTTAAAATAAAAATTTTAATTTACTGGTACATGCACCTGTTATATAAAAAAATACCGGTCAAAAAAAAAAAAGTAGAAAATGATCATCAGATCATTGGGGGACATAGATGCACGCACCGGTTACTTCAAAAAATTCTGGATCATGCACCGTTTGTTGCACCGGCCCAATTTTAAAATACCGGTATATGCAATATAAAAAACGGTATATCCGGATTTTTATCATGCTATTTTATACACTGGACATGACATTCCGGTATAGAAAGATGCGGATGTTAACAAATACGTTTGACAATAAATAGTGGCTTTTATATTTCACTAATCTGTTTCCCTATATTTGTATTTTCGCTACCTTCACTGCATTTCGCAAATTAGTCATATTTCATCAGTTTTGATATTTCGTTTAAAATTTTTTGGTGAAAGTGAATCCAAATCTTGCATTTCGTTAATAGTGAAATCTCTAAATTTAATGGTTGTTTTATTTTTTGGGTTTGAATTAATCGTACATATAAGTAAAGCATTGTACCGTTACAGTTAGTAGTATTCATTATCACTATTTGCATGTTACCGTAACTTTAAGCATAATCATAATTTTATGATCTATTTTTTTTCTATGTGTTATTTGAATGATTGCAGCAATTGCAATCTTGCCAATCAAAATTTAACTTTGATGTCATAAATATCAAAAATTTTAATTAGACGAATATGACTAAATTTATTGGCTATATATGTATATAAAACTCTCTTAAAAATTTTAAAAAATTCTAGTAAGCAAATATTTACAAAATATTTAAATCACTCTTATTTCTCTCCACCAGCCCAGGATACATAAAATGCTGTCCCGGTAACGTACATATACACCAAATAAAACACCAAATATTAGAAGTAACTTCTATTATCCAACCTGCTAATGCTACACCAAAAAAAGCTGTGGCCACATCAAAAGTATTTCCTAAGCCACATATTACGCCTGCATATTTTGGCGCAATATCAAACTAAAATCAACAAGAGTTTAAGTTTATATTAAATTAAATGAACAAATATGTAAGTAGTTAATAAATTAATTAATTGACAACTACCTGATGACGAAATAGTTTGTCTAGACGAATAACGAAACCGTTTCGTCAGTCAGCTTCAATTAGCGAAGATTTAATATTCAAAAGAAAGCATAGATAGTATTCTTTAGGTTGACTATTAAATTTTTAAGTTAGTTTCAAAATCCATCGAGATATGGGCTGTGAAATTTAAGTTAATAATTTTTTTTTTAAAATGTTAACCTACATTGTTTCTATTGACGGCAACCTGTATATATTAATGAGAAAAAAATAAATAAAAATTGAAGTGTGATTTTTTGATTTAAGAATCATTGAAACTGGTTAGTGCATAACGCCTTCTGGCGTTATGAGGCTTCTGTTGCCAGGTAATCACTGAAACTATAGTTGTTAGACAAAAGCTTTTTTTGCAAAANAAAAAAAAAAAAAAAAAAAACAAAAAAAAAAAAAAAAAAAAAAAAAAAAAAAAAAAAAAAAAAAAAAAAAAGAAAATCTATGTTAATAATGAAACCTTAATGTATGTATGTTTCCTGTTAAATAAAAAATAAAATTAATCCATAATAATCCTATGAACCTTAATGTATCTGGTATGTATGTTTCCTGTTAAATAAAAAATAAAATTAATCCATAAATAATTCTAGAAATTTATGTATTTAACATAAAAAAAATAAATTATTATCAAGGCTCTTTATTTATATTTAAGCTGGAGATGTTTACCCACTTGTATGTTTAGTTTTAAAAAGCCAATTACAAAAATTATAAATATGTAAATACATAAGCTATTAACATCTCAAATATTTAAATATTTAAATAAATAAAAATAAAAAATAAAATATATACATACTGGCAATCTGTATCAATTGTAAACCAAATTGCAAAAGACAGATTTTGTTTGCATTATTAGATATATCTAATATCTACATTTTAATTTGCTATTATTTCTTTTTTATGAAACACATGAAGGTGTTGATCACCTGATGGGTCTTATGAAAAAACTACTGATACAAAAAAAAATACATTAGCTTTACCATATAATTGTAAAATAACTCACATAATTTCTAATTTGGCCTTAATTAAGCTTAATTCAGGCCAAATTTTGAATTAATGCCCTGTGTGTTAAACCACCCGAGCATCACTATATTAGGTAGCATTTTCACAAAAAATTGTTCACCCCATGTAATTTTAACAAGTCAAAATTTAGAAACAAGTAATATAATTGGGGTATGGGACAGGATGGGTCAGGTCAGATTCTTTTAAACCTGACCCAAACCCAATTAAAACTCAACTTGTATCTGATCTATCATAAAAATTTTTTATCAGGTTTGGGTCAGGTCCATTCCAAAATCTGACCAGACCCATCCTGAGTTGTCCAATCCAATTATTTTTATGCTCATATAAATTTGATCAAGAGTGGGTGAAAAGTAACTAGACAGTGACTAATTACTAAGATTATTTCTTTAATTAGAGTAGCTATATGAGGCAGCTGTACTAAAACTGGGAACATTTTATGTATCATATAAATACTTCCTAAAAATTAATATTTTCTGAAATAGAATATATTATTTACATTATTGTTTCTTTTTTAATAATAAATGTCGCGGATTATTGTGAAATCCATGTGATCCGTGATCGACCCGTAACCGTGTACTGATCCAAATTCTGATCTAAAACTATGTCGCCGAGCTGTTAGGGTTAGGGTGGGTTTGGGACTTGCTGTTTGTTAGTATTAGGTTAGGGTTTGGGACTTAGGCTTCAGGTGCTTTTTTCGATTATTTTTCTTTTTTAGCTTGGACTTAGGCTTGCTTTGATTTTTTTTTTTTTAGCTTTACGGTTTGGAACTTTTTCAGGTGCTCGTTTTGATTTTTTTTTTTTAAATGCAGAAACGCGACTATCAACATGACTATGTAATCAAGATAAGTAAAAACTTAATTTTATTGAATCAAAAGTTGGCTTACAAAAAAAAAAAAGACGTTCTAAAAAACATTCTAAAAATACCTGATTTACTTTTTTTTTTCTAGAAACTTCCCGCCTCAAAGTAACCGTTTTTTTTGTTTTTGATTTTTTTCTAAAAAAGATCCCATCTCAAAAACCCAGTTTTTTTTTATTTTTTTTTTTTTAAAAAAAAATCAAAAAAAAGCTTTGCCCACCCACCCATCCATTTACGACTTATTTTGTACAACCTTAACTCGCTTGATGGGGACACGAATATCTTCGCCATTCATTTCAACAACAGCTGTTCGATTGTTGGATGTGAGTGATTTAAACACTTCTCAGTAGGAAAAGGTCAGTTGTAACTTCCTTTTTCTAGTTTGCAGATTCATATCGTGGTCTGGCGCAATGGCAATTGTAGCCCCAGCTTCAATCATGTTATTTGGCATTTTTTTTCTATGTACACTTCTTTGCCGATATATCCTTGCACGATATTTTTCAAGTGATTTGTTCACGGATTCCTGGAGCTCCAGCATTCGTGAAATACGGTTTTCCACGGCAGCAGCCTGGGCAGTGGTGGGTTCGGTAGTGGTGGGTTCGGTAGTGGTGGGTTCGAAAGTGGTGGTTTCAATAGTGGTGGTCTCGGTGGTTGTGACTTCTTCTAATTCTTCTATTTTAAAAAAAGATAAATAATCGTTTAGCATGTTAATTCTAAAAGCTAATTTAAAGAAAAAAAAAATCTAAAATCTAATCGGTATAATGTGCAGGGGCATTATTTTGAATTTTGGCTGAAGGCCAAAATTCGGAATTACGCCCCTGCACGTTATTTCACAAAAATATAGTCAACTCTAACCCTACTTGTTCTAACTCTAACCCTACTAGTTCTAACCCTAATCCTACTCGTTCTAACCCTAACCCTACTCGTTTTTAACTTCCTAACCCTATCTTAACAAGGAACGTAAACAAACCGGTTGTGCTAGAGGTATCATAGACGCAATGCATTTTCCATCCGAAAAGTACTTCGTGGCATACGGCTATGCGCCGTGTGCACTGTCGAATTATACGACATGACGAATATGTCGATTACATCAATCCAGTCTTTTCGTTGCAGTTGATTGTTTTGATCCCAAAGTAGCTTCGTGAAGCCATGGCTCACAGTCTGATTAAGCCGCCCGATTTGTCCTTGTGACTATAGATGCCGAGGCTGACCGTGCTTAATTTTAATGTTCATGGCCCTACAAATTTGTGTGATTACGTTTGCAACAAATTCCTTACCATTATCACTTTGAAGGGTTGTAGGGGGCCAAGGATCTTGAAAACATCCTTAATAAGGTGTACTGCGACTGTTCCTGCTTCCTTATTTTTCATAGGGACTGCAACAAGAAATTTAGAGAACACGCAGACACACGTAAGCAGCCACAAAAACCTTCGTTCTCTTTAGCAAAATCGCAAAAATCAACTAAGTCGATTTGTACATGCTCCCAAGGGCCCAAGGCCACTACAGATACTATTTCGGTTTTTTCTTTGATAGAAGTGTTAATAGCACAGGTAGAACATTTATTTATGTATAGTTTCACCTCTTCTTGGGTGATCCCAATATGCTTTTCTAAAATTGCAGAAAAAGTTTTATAATATTCACGATGATTTGCTTAGTCATGAAAATGCTCCAAAATTAAAGCACGCATTTCTATATCGTATTTGGGGAATATACGGCATTTTTCGGACTTAATTACACCATTCTTTACCACGGGCTTAGTGTAAAGAACTCCATTTTCGTTGACTTCAAAATTCTTGCAGCGGCGAACGAAGTTGGAACATAAGGTGGGAGTGATAGGGCTCTTTAGAATGCTATCCAGGAAAGTTCCTGAACGAATATATTCAACTATCGCCTGATACTCTTCTACTGTCTCGGAAATTTTGGGAATTGGTGCCATGTTAAAAAAAAACAAAGTTTTTTTTTCCTGAGCGAGCAGTGGGTGTTGTTTTCTTGGGTGGGTGGTGGGCGTTGCTTTTCTTGGGTGGGTGGTAGGTAGTGTTTTTTCTTGGATGGACGTTGTTTTTCTTGGGTGGGTGTGTGGGCGTGTTTTTTTGAGTGACTTTGTTTGGTTTTTGTTGCTTTTAGAAGAAAAAAAAATGATTCGATGTTTTTTTTGATGATCAAGTTACACACGATCTGATTTTATCAACGGGTTGATTATGGCCCAAATTTGGATGGGTGCACGGTTACGAGCTGATTACGGATCATGTGGATTTCACGATAATCCGCGACAATAAATATAGGTCATATAAGTACTATTTATATACCAAATAGACTTGATTAAACTAAGTAATTTATTTGTTATAAAGAAAAATACATCCATTACTAGATGTTTTACATCCAATAATAGCACATCTGGCTTTGATTTAATGTGCTTACAATCTGATCGGGACCTCGAGCAATCTATGAACAGCTAACAATTTTAAAAAATTGTTATATATTTCTAAAAATAGAAAAGATCTACAGAAAAGCAGTTAAAAATAAGTATTAATATTACTAAATATAGGGGTCATCTAAAGCCAGATGCATTCACATAATATAAAGCCAATCAAATCGTAAAATTTGATCTTTACAAATAAGCCCAACGAGACAAAAACAAAGAAAAAAAGTGAAAAACGCCGAAAATACACAAAACGAATGTCTAAACCTGTCTAGGAGCATTAATAAAAAAATGTCGGAAAGACAATTTTATTTATAAGTCAAGCCCTAACCCTAACCCCTAACTAACTTTTACTCTAATTTTAATTAAATAATCAAAACCATATAAACGCACCTGGCTTTAGCCATTTCTTAAATATAGAAAAGATCTACCAAAAAATAGTTAAAAATAAGCAAAAGCAAATTGTTACCTATTTATATATAGCTCAGGGTCCCTTTCATGATCCAGGTTAGCACACTAAATTCAAAGCTATATGCTTTTTTAATTATCATGTAAAACAATTACTCTGCCTGTGATTCTTCAGATCTTTAGCCTGTTAAATAAACCCATTATCTGTTATTAATTGCTATGTATCTATAAGGCCATGTAAAGTTAAATTTTTGTTTTGTATTACCTTCAATTTTTAATTTTTTCAAATTTTTTTTATTATTTTTTTAGTTTTCAATTATGCTACTTGTTCAATTTTTACAACTATTTTTCTGCTATTTTTATCTGGTGTCACCTGATAGAGACCTTAATTTCTCATAATGGTCCAATTGAACTAACAGAAAAGATGCTAACCCAATTTATTGATTTCTTGTTGTACAAAATAAAAAATTAACCTTATATAACCTTAAATATGGATATTATTCTATTTGCAGTAAATTAAAAAAACCCTGTTCATCCTTTCTGAATTTTTGAAATCTATATAATACAAAATAAAAAATCAACTTTGCATGGCCTAATGTATATTTTAAGGATCCTGAAATATACATAGATAGGTTAGGTTAATTATAGAGTTACTAAAAAAAGAAAAATCTGCAGAAAAACTTCAAAAATAAGCAAAAATTACTATAAATAGAAAGATCTGCACAAAAAACCTCAAAAATAAGCAAACTTATACTTGATCTATCTATGTATATTTCGGGGTTCTATATAATATAATTAATATTGTAATAAATTAATTTTTGAAAAAGTTAAAGCCACATTATTATTGTGGACTAAATTATATTGTTGATAAACAACACATAATAATAATAATAACAGATAATAATAATATAACATGGTGAAACCTGAGTTGTGAAATAGTGAAACCTGCTATGATCATCATATGAGAGTGAAATCTGCTTTTATATAATAAAAAATATAATAAAATGCAGATTTCACTCTAACCTGATCTACAAAGTGGATTTCACTATTTTGCAACTCAGGTTTTACTCTGTTCTATAATAATAATATGGAATAGAAATTTGTCGCACCTCCGATTCGGCCAATCAAATCACATGATTTTGTAGGCAAAAAATTTTATTTTTTAAAAATTCAAAATTTTACTAGTAAAATGTAAAAATAAATAAGCGATATCAAAACATATAAAGTAAAATTTTATTCTGAACAACTTTTCTAAGTCATAAAGATAGATTATCTTAGTAAAAAAACGTTTTATAAGAAAAATCAAAAATTTCGAACATTAGCACATATAAAACTTTATTTTTTACTAATATAAATCTATCTTTACATTTAATAATTATATGTAAAATTTTATGCTAAACAACTTTTTCTAAGTTAAAAAGGTAGATTGTTTTAGTAAAAAAAAAGTTTTATATGTGCTAACTTTGGAAAATTTTGATTTTTCTTATAAAACGTTTTTTTTACTAAGACAATCTATCTTTATTACTTAGAAAAAGTTGTTCATAATAAAATTTTACGTTATATGACATGCTATTATATATATATTTACACTTTATTATATAAAATTTTTGATTTTTTAAAAAAAATTTTTTGCCTATAAAATCGTGCGATTTGATTGGCCGAACCAGGGGGTGCGACATGTCGCGGGTGCGACAAATTTATTTTCTCATAATAATAAAAGTAAAAAAAAATAAAAAATTAAAAAAAATATATAAATAAATAAATAATAAATAAAAAAATTAATAAATACTTGTTTAAAAATTAAATGCTATAATTAACACATGTTTTTTTTAAAAAAATATAAATTTACTTTTTTCTAGGTTTTCCATAACTGCCATAATGGGTAGCACAAATTATTTCACAAAATTTTTGATATAACAAACTTGATCCTCAAATTATTTCTATCATGTTTAGGTATGTGCAGTTCTTCTGTTACAAGAACTTTAATTGTTAAAGGTATTAATTATACTTTTAATATTTAAGGTTCTGTATTGGCATAACAGAAGAACTGCACATGCCTAAACAAGATAGAAATAACTTGAGGATCCAAGTTTGTTATATCAAAAATTTTGCAAAATAATTTGTACTACCTATCATGCTAAGCATGTTGGTTATGAAAAATCTAAAAAAAAAAATTTGTGAAAGAAAATTGTAGTAATTATCTTCTTATTAGATTTGGGTTAGACAAAACACACAACCAGATTTCTGCTATTGCTAAAAAATATACGGATGTTTCTACATAGTGAATACAAAAATTATTAAAATATATATAAAATATTTGAATGTTCTGAAAATTTGGCTCACATTTAATATACTAACATTAAATATTTAGATGAGTATATATTACTTTATTTTTATTCACTTTTTATTTATTAATAAATTTTTTTAATTTTTTAATTTTTTTTAATAATAGTTTTATTTGAAGACAAAAAATCTGAAGGATCACAGAGCGATCATTTTTACATGATACATTAAAAAAGCATCTGTTTTTGATTTTAATATATTACCCTAGACCATAAAAAGGCTTATGTTGCAAGCATATTAAATTCAAAACCAGATGTACTGTTATTTAATATGAAATATTCAGTAATATATTTATTTTTACTTAGCATAATCAAGTCTATTTGGCATATAAATACCTATCATAAATCAAATATGAAAAGCAAACAAACTATTAAAGTATGATTAATGACTTATAAAACTTTTTATTTAGAAATTTTATAATTAAATCAGCTTTTACAAGTATCAAACAATATCATAGAGCCAAACACTTCTTTTCTAATTTTTTTAATATTACTATATTATCTAGCTCATTAAATAGAATTTATTATAATATATGAAGACTTTAAGCTAAAATTTTATAAATATTGTTTAATTTGTTATTTAATATATAATAGATATTTAATGGATTGCTATAGATATCATGCATACTTATAGATAATATTCATTTATTATATATCAGCACAGCTGCACTGTGCTAATATATGATAAATGATTGACTTTATGATTATACATAATATTGAGGCTATTATTAAATATTTGTTTTATTTCCTGGATTCTAGCATCTGTGATTTTTCTACTGATATTTTCTCTTTTCAGCTTTTCTTTTTTAAAAATGTCAAACCAATATAAAATAAAACTTTCATAATACTCTAGTTTTTATTTTACTAGTGCACATAATTATATTTCTAAAAGTATTCTAAAGAAAGTAAAGCTTCAAATACAAATATAGCAAAATTTGAACTAGAACAAAAACTGGATTTTACAAGAAAAAAGCTGTAGTTTACAAACAGAAAAAGCTACACAAAACTGAATAAAGAAGTTTAAAAAATTTCATCACTAGTATAATTATGTTACACTATTTAAATTATTTAAAAAACCCTTGTCTAATGAGCAACAATTATATGAATATTGCACAAATAACAAAAAAGATAGCAATAAATATAAAGCTATACCTATTAATCAAATTGTTGATGGTATTAATAAATATATTAGTAAAAATAGTGCAATTTGAGGTTTTAATTATATAACAAATATTAATTTCTAAATTTGCTTGATATTTTAAATAATAAAATAAAGATTTACAAAAGAAAGAGCTGTGTAAAAAGAAAGAATTGATAGCATTAATAGCTTAAAATTTTTACTAGTTACAAAGGTAATAAAATCCAGTATCAATAATACTAAAATCTATAGTAAAATTACACTGAAATCTATAACAAGATCACAGCCACAAATGATGTCCATTAATACTAAAAGCATAGCAAAATTACAATTACAAGTAATAGCCAAAAGTCCTAAATCTCAAAAAACATCCAAAAGTTTTTAACAAAATTACAACTATCAAAGCCAAAACCTTATTAAAATATGACTTCCATAATGACTTCTGTAATGTCTAATAATGACTTTAATAATAATAGCTTTCTCCAATAATAATACTATTAACTATTAAATAAAATGAAAATAAAGAGTTAGTATTAGACATATGTTAGCTGTTAGAATAAAAAAACAATTATCATTAATAGTTATTGACTAATTATATATCAAATAATCATGAATAATTTTTAACAAAATTATCTAGGATAATTTCAATAATACGGTGGATTTCACCTAAAGCCAACATATTTTATATATAGGCGCCAATTTTTTAGCTGCAGTGTAACCTAATTATCCAATAAAAAATGCAGAAAAACTTAATACAATTTTAAATTTAATTAATAACATTTAAATTTTTGTTAATAAATTCAAATTTTGTTATGTTTTTTTATATATAAACGCCAAAATTTTTGAATCATATATAAATCATATATAAATTTAAATTAATATAATGGTTTAAAAATAAAAGATATTTAAAAAATTTATTGATAGTTTAATAATTTAAACAATAAGCTATTAAATTATCAAAAAAATTTTTAAATATCTTTTTTTTTTAAAGAGTTATAACAATTTAAAAATTTTTGTAATTAAAAGGTGATGGCTTTAGGTGAATTCCACTATACCTCAATAATAAAATTAAAAATTATTAATTTATTTTTAACTTGAATCTTGAGTTCTGTTTAGGGATGCATCAGTCCCAAAAAAGACTAGTCCCAGACCAGTTCCAGACTGAGACCAATAAGAATTATAGACCATTGAAAGAACTAGTCCTGGACTGGTCATTATAAATATAACTGTGATACTTGTACAGTATTATCCAATCAAATTTCTTAATTAGGTGTGATATAGATTATTTGATATTTGTTTACATTTAATAGTAAGTAATTACATTATTTTTGGCCAATAAGATCTTATACATTAGAATATGATGTAATCATTAAAGGATGATTTTTGGGACCAAGGACAGAACTGAACTGGAACTGTAAATTCTATAATAATAGTCTTACTAGAAACTAAACTAGACTGATATGTCTCTAGTTTAGTTTATTTATTTCTATTTAAACACTATCATATCTGGTCTTTAATATATATTTATTTCTACTTGTATACTTAGATCTTCTAATATTTTATTTTTACTTGTATATCCAGGTCTTTATATTTTACCAAAAATTTATACTATACTATAAGACCCAAGTATAATTTATAGGGGTCTGAATATGTAAAGTTGTTTATATAGCAGTTTATAGTAGTTTTGTTAATAGTTTTATTAATTATTAGTAGTTTTATTAATTATCAACAGTTTTATTAATTATTAACAGTTCATTTGGATCATTATTTAATAAATTCTTTTGTTAGGATCGACAGTCACTCTTTCCGAAAACAAGGAGCAGGTGTCTAAAGTACAGACAAAATAGAAAAAGAAAGTAAAGTTTATAGTGATAACATTACACTACCGGGGCAGAGGCCCTGGTAACGAAGAAAAGGAAGATGGAAGAGTCGAATACAGAAAAGGTCAGTGAAAAAGACGCAAAGTTCAGGAAAATAACTCAAGTTTGAAGGACGAAGTCAGCAACAAAGAAAATGTGGACCCTGCGAAACAGACAAATAAACAGGAGTGTGAGATGCTGAAAGACAAGGAAAACATAGTCAACAGTTGGTTTAATATAGCTGAGGAAGAGAGGACTCAAGAGGGCGCGTACATAAGTGAAGAGCTACCGAGAAGCGAAAATGATGTAGAAGGTTCCAGAAATTTTGCGGAATCGGAATTAAACGGAAAGACATCAGGTGATGCTGACATGATCATGGTTGATGCAGATCCTAAGCCACAAAATGAGAATAACGATGTAGAACCGGAAGAAACAGCAAAGAATGCACAAGTTAATAAACCAACTTCTACACCCAAGAAGTGGACCAGTTTCTTTACACAATTAAGACGGGGGCAAGCAACTTTCTCGAAATATACACCAAGAGTGGAAATTACAACTAAGAACAACAATGCACTATATTCAACATTCGTAGTATGGATGACATACAAATGAATGACATTATATCTGCTTTGTACAGTAAAATAGGAGATGACCTAGTTGGGGCAAAACCTCATTATACTAGGGGAAAAGAACACATCTTGAACTGGTTTTCAACAGTGAAGGAAAACAACAACATTATGCAAAAGAAGGAAAACAACAACATTATGCAAAAGAAGGTATCTCTCTTTTTAGAAGGTCGTTGATGGGTTATATATCTATGAATCTGAGAAGAACTCATTTAGCAGTAAAGGTGAGAAACGTCCCAATCGGTGACAAGGATTTTATATCCTGTAGATTAAAAGATGCTTTTGAGTACGTTGGTTCTATTAAGTCGATTAAACCGTTGGTGTATGAAGATACCCCGGTTTGCACGGACCAATAGATAATTTTATACGAAACAACATATGATCCAGATTTAGAACGAAAAATACCAAGAAACACAAGTGTATGGGGTTAGAAAGTTACAACAGAGTGGAGGGCAGCTCCTAAACTGTGTTTCTATTGTGACCAACCGGGGCACTTGAAAAGTGATTGCATACAATTTAAAGAAGCAATCGAGTTGAGGAAACAAAACAAGAAATATAAAGAAACTAAAAGAAATAAATTCGAAAATACGGAGAGGAATAATACAAATGAAGACAATGTAAACGAAGAGCAGAATACCGAAAAGAATGAGGAAGCCAATGGTTTGATGCAAAATAATGTCATTGGGGAAGATGTGGAGATGTTATCCCAAGAAGGAGAATCTCTAGAGGTTATACTAGAAGAAGACAGAAACGAAGGAAACCAGCAAGGGGTACAAAGTAACACGTTACAGCAATCTGAAATAAACATGAACACACAGCAAGAGGGGCCAGATAAACAATTAGGTGCAGAGGAAGTAAATTAACAAGCACAAGGAAGTATGGATAGTACGAATATAAATATGCTGAATGCAGACTATGAATATGAATGGACACAAATGCAAGAGAATAATATTGAGGAAAAATCGAAGGATGGCTTTATAACTGTTACGCATAAGAGGATTAAGACAAAGAAAGACACACACTCGCACAGTGGTAGATCCAAGCCTTATATAAGTAATAGACCATCTAGAGATGGTCGTAATAAATGAACACGTGATTTAAATAGAACAGAAGCAGATCTGAGAGTACAAATATTTAATATTTATATTATTATGAGTAAGTGTAATACTTTCAGAATCGCTACACTTAATGTAAAGGGCTTAATGATAGGTACACGCGCCAGCAAACTATAACTTTGCTCAAGACGTATAAGATAGAATTGGTTATGATACAAGAAACAAATTTAGATAACAATAATACGAGAAACTTTTTGAAACAGCAGTGGGGATATGACTCCGTGTGGATGTCTAAAGTAGCTATTCTGGCTAGAAATAGGGATATTAAATTTGAGAATGTCGAAGAATCCCATCAAGGAAGTGTGCTTAGCGCTGAGTTCCAATACAGAAAAAGGTCATTCCGAGCTGTTAATATTTATGCTCCCCCGGCACTAGAAGAAAGGGTACGATTTATTGATGGATGGTCGATAAATAAGAACACTAATGTGGTTAATATAGTTGCAGGTGACTTTAACGTGAATCTCGATCTAGAGGTAAATAGAATAAGTCATGTGACACCAAATAATGACCCGTCTAAGAGAAAGCTTAAGGAACTCACACGTGGGCTGGTTGACACAATTGTTGCAGCTTCTCAAACGCCGTTTCTTACATATTTCCAAAGGACAAAGGGAGGGAACAATATGGCCACGAGGTTGGACTATATTTTCGTGGATGAACAGTACGCGCAATTTTGTCGAAAGACGTATATGAAGTTTGGTAACTCGGATCACCTTATGGTAGTAACCGAGATGAATTTTAATAAGAGTAAATTACAAACTTCGTATTGGAAGGTAAATTATAGGTGCCTCGAAAATGAGATATTAAAAAAAAATTGTAGAGGAAATACATACGGTCACAGATTTAGAAGGTGGGATTACTGCAAGTGTAAATTGCAGTCTTTAGTTAGGGCTAGAAGGTTCCTTAAAGCCCCAGAAATAGTATTCAAAAACTAAACAGGAAAATAAACGTATTAGAAGAAAAGATCACTAGAAATAAAGACTTGTCCAACTTGCAATTGGTGATTGAAAGTCTAAAGAGAAATCTTCAAGACGAACTTACGGATTTGGCTGAGAAATGGCAGATTCGCTCTAATACAAGATGGATCGAACGTGGGAAGAAATCGACGAAGTACTTCTTTTCTAGATTTAAGATTAGACATAATGCGGCAGCAATTGACAAGATAAAAATACCTGATAACATAGAAGGGTCGAGTCCTATTGAGGTATTGCATTACATTAAAGAATATTATAGTCTCATATACCAATCAGAGCCAATTGAGATAGAGGCACTGGAGAGAATAATGGATGGGCTCCCGCAAGTAGAGGAAGATGACAACCAGTATCTAGTTAAATATATTACGAAAGAAGAAATAATTGAAGTAATTCGTAGTCTCCCCAATAATAAGGCCCCAGGGATGGACGGCATCACATATGAATTCTATAAGGAGTTGGCAGAGGAAAGCGGTCTTGTTTTTGAAAAAATTTTTAGTGACATAATTAAGAAGGGTAAAATGCCACGCTCATGGTATAAAAATGTGATAACCTTAATCCCAAAGAAAACAGAGGACCTAGAGGATGTATGAAATTGGAGGCCTATCTCTCTAACAAATTGTGACGTTAAAATATTTATGAAGGTTTTGGCTAACCGTCTCAACATCATCTGCCAGAAAATAATCGGTATTCATCAGCAAGGCTTTATTAAAGGGAGGTTGATCTTAGAGTCGGTGATGGACATTATGTCCGTCATGAAAAATCAATCTGATCAAATGCGGCAAGGTTGGTTGTTGTTCCTGGACCAACAAAAAGCGTTCGACCATGTTAATCACGAATATCTGCAAGGGTATTAACAAAAATGAAATTCGACCCAAGCTTTATACAAATAATTATGGCATTATTTTCTGAACAAACTGCATATATAGCAGACTCGGAAATTATGTCAGAACCTTTTAAAGTTAACCGTGGAGTGAGGCAGGGCGACCCGCTTTCACCCCTCCTGTATGTTTTGGCCTTCGAACCTTTTCTTAGGTCGCTCAATAAAAATCTAATGGGAATAGCGATAAGTCAGCATTCAAGACAACAAAGGTTCAAATTAACGGCCTATGCCAACGACCTCACAGTAGGTATAGAATCACAAGCAGAATGGGATGTCATCGCCAAAATGATCCTGGAATATGAAAATGCATCTAATGCAAAAATTAATAAAATTAAGTCAGTATTAGTTCCATTAACGTCAAACGCCCGACGTATAGAGCACCATGAGGCAAAGGAATTCAAGATGCTTCCGGAAGATGAGTCGGTCAAAGCCCTAGGATTCGAGTTGGATTCAAAGGGTAGAATAAGTAAAAATACTTGGCCAAAAATGATATCAAAGATAAAAAATATGTTGGAAAAATTATCACAGCGTAGCTTATCGATTAAGAGTAGAATTCTAATAATAAAGACGCTAGTTTTATCTAAGATCTGGTATATTACAAACCTTGCACCTCCAAGCAGAAAACAGTTAACGGAAATTGACAATATTGTAAGAGGATGGATTAGAAATTCCTGTAAGATCCTTCCGAGATACTCGATCCTACAACAAGAATATAGTTATGGGGGCCTAAACGCACCGGTATTAAAGGATCTAATAGATGCTAGATTGCTCTCCACTTTCGTGAAATTACTTACTAGTGTTACAGTACCGGAAGCCTTCTTTAATTCCGATAGAGTAACAATCACACGGCTCCTAAGATTCCTTACTTTGGGCGTGAAGCGGTGTGCAAGAGGGAAGTATAGTTTCTTTTATGTCTGTAAGAAACTACACACTTCTCTAAGGCAGTTTGGTATAAACAACAAGAGATAATAGACAGTTTATTAATTGAACAAGAGGGCTATTCCAAGGTGTCTGTTCCTTTGAAATCCCAAGAGTTTATTAATAATAAGAGAGGAGGATAAATAATATATGGGTAAAGATAAAATACAATATCTGGATCTGTCTAAAACTAAGGGAAATAAGGTGGGTTTATATATCTATTGAGCTAAGCGTCGCTAAGCGTCGTTAAGTGTCGCTAAGCATCATTAAGCATCACTAAGCGTCGTTAAGCGTCGCTAAGCGTCATTAAACATCGCTAAGCGTCATTAAGCGTCGCTAAGCGTCATTGAATATCATTGCACACCAATTTCGCATATCACTATTACTAAATACAGTTATTACAAAATTTCCTTATTAAGTTCTAATTTTCAAACTAATTTCTACCAAAATTAAAAACCTATTCTATAACACCAGTAATAATTGTTGGGCGAAAGCAGAAAGAGAAATAATAAGGTTGGAATTGTGCAACAAAAGGAACATTGCGGTATTAGATGCACTAAACGAAACACCATCTAAGAACAGAGCTTGGCCAGATTGTTGGAAACCTTTTATGATAGCATGGAAAAGAGCGGAAGGATTTGTAATTAAAAGATTAGGGACGTGGTCCTGGAAACCAGAGGATATCAAGTTAGCTGATGTACCCGGGGATGAATACACGGTGCACAAAGGGGTCTCCTTTCTGAAAAAAAGTCACTATCAACAGTTATACAGAAACAAGAAAACGGCAATGAGGTGAACAAGGACTTTTGGTGATGGTCCAAAGTAAAATGGATTAATAATAAGCAGAAAGATATTTTCTGGCGTTACTGTTATAGATCACTGCCATTAGGGTACAGGTTAAGCATATAATACCGAATGATAATGGCGAATGTCCAATATGCCACGAAGAAGTCCAAACTAACGAGCATTTTGGAGTAAATTGTAAAAATAGTAAGATCATCTGGGAAACGGTATATTCATATATAAGTCCAGGAGAGACCCCTCCAAGGACCTACGAGGAAATCATTATGGCATCAAATATTAAAGATGTAAGTAAGAAGGAGATAGCACGTTGGGTACACATTAATGCGTAATATGAGATTTGGTTCGGTTATACACAGGTTAGATGGGGTGGAACACCAATACCGGAGCCGGCTCTTCCCATAGTTGTTAGGAATAGAATTGGGAGGGAGTTTAAAATACTAAAATATTGCAAAACGACAAATTAGTGGAGAGAGCATAAACAATTCTAATTAGCTGTATGTAGATAGTAGATTATATAATTAATTAACTATGTAATAATGTATATATAATAGAAACTAAATAAAGTACGCCATCTGGCGTCCCCTCAGAAGGGGTTTTAATAAAAAAAAATTATTTTGTTAATTTAAAATAGTTTTGTCAAGCATCTTTAGTATGGATTCGTATTATTTCACCGACAATCACTTCACAGACATAACATTATACTGATACCCATTTTACCGACAAGCTTTTTTTACTGACAAATAACTCGCCGACACTCGATTTGCTGACAAGCATGCTTTCACCAACACGTTGATTTTACTGACACACACTTCACCGACAGTTAATTTTACTGACAAAATCAACTTACCGACAAGCTCATTTTACCAACAATAAAATCATCAACAAACAATTTGCTGACAAACAATTCGCCAGATGCATAAGTATCACGGTTGATGTTGAATTATAGGGTCTCAATTTGAAACTATAAGCCCTGCTAAAATCCACATATACTCTATAAATATGAAATTTATACCCAAACCTTACCCTAACCCTATAAGACAAAGACGAAAAAAACATCCAAAGAAAATTTTAAAATTTTATATCAAAATAGATCATAACTTCAGCATCAGCCATGACAATAATTATTATACGACAGGGTGAAACCTGAGTTGTGAAATAGTGAAACCTGCTATGTTCATCACGTGAGGGTGAAATCCGCTTTTATATAATAAAAAACATAATAAAACGCGGATTTCACCCTAACCTGATCTACAAAGCGGATTTCACTATTTCGTAACTCAGGTTTCACCCTGTTCTATTATTATTATCGTCATTACTGTAATAAAATGTGCATAATACGTAATTATTCTTAGTAGTTTATTACATTGCTGTGGTCTCATATATCAACGAGTTGTATTGTCAGTAATTGTATTGTCGGCAAATCGTATTGTCGACGAATTGTATTGTCAGTAGAATAAGCTTGTCGGTATATTCTTTTTTCGGTAAAATGAGCTTGTCGGTAAGTTGATTTTGTGGTAAATGTAACTGTCGGTGAAGTGTGTGTCAGTAAAATCAACTTGTCAGTGAAAAGGAACTTGTCGGTAAATCAAGTGTTGGCGAATTTTGTGTCAGTAAAAAAAGCTTGTCAGTAAAATGATTGTCGGTGTAGGTTGATGTCTGTGAAGTAATTGTTGGCGATTTGATTGCCACCCCTTTAGTATAATATGCATTAATTTGCATAATTAAAGAATTGTATGCACACATAAAACCCAACTCTAGTTTTATTAATAATTTTGTCAATTATCTATAGTTTTGTTAATCATCAATAGTTTCATTATTTATAATAAAGTTTCGTCATTTATCTATAGTTTTGTTATTCATCTATAGATTTGTTATTTGTCTATAGTTTTGTTATTTATCCAGATTTTGTTAGATGAAACCAAAAATAAAACTGTTTTATTTGTATAAAAATAAATTTGTTAGACATTATTATCTAAGATATATAAATAGATGAACAAGCTAACTTCATATAGCATTCTTATATATTTTGAAGTTGTTCTCTAATAATTTTTTTTGCCAGATTTAGAGCTGTTTTCTAGTAGCTTTCTACTAAAACATCTACTCTAATTTAATTTAATTTACTAGTTTTGTTATCAAGTTTGAAGCTGTTCTATAGTAATTTTCTTTGCCAAATTTGGGGCTGTTCTCTTGTAATTTTTTACCAGGTTTGGAACTGTTTTATAGTAATTTTTTTTCTAAATTTGGGGCTGTCTTATTTAGCTAGGTTTGGAGCTGTTCTTAGGTAAAATTCTTATATATTTTAGAGTTGCTCTTTAGTAATTTTTTTTTGCTTGGTTTTGAGTTGTTCTCTAGTAGCTTTTTATTAAAAAATCTACTTTAATTCAATTTTAGTTTCTAGCCTTTTTGCTAGTTTTGGAGCTGTTTTCTTGTAATTTTTATCATTAGTTTGAAACTGTTCTCTTGTAGATTCCTTGCCAGGTTTGGAGTTGTTTTTTAGTAATTTTTGCAAGTTTTGGAGCTGGTTTAAATAGAATTTTTAAGAATTTTGAAGAGTTTCTACTAAGAAGCCTACTCTAATTTAGTTTTATTTTCTAATTTCTTTATTGGAATTTTTTATTTGTAATAATAATATTGCTTTTGCAATTTATTTGTAATAAAAAATTTGTAATAATGATATCACTCTTGTAATTTTAATAGAGTTGTATAATGGGCAATTTTAATTGGTTCCAGTTTGAAATTTTTATAAGCTAATTTAGTTTTGTTATATAAAATTGTATACAATTTGATTGTCTGCATATAATATAGTAACAGTTACTACTAGAGACATATAGATTTATTCTTAAAAAAATCTAGACAAATTTGTCTAAAAAACAGTTTAGTGATAGTCACTACTAGTATATAAAATTCATGTACAAAATATGCACATGTGCACAATTTTATTTTAGTATATACAATTTTTTAAAATGGATTTGCATATGTGCACACAAAAAATTAGTTTATAGTACACAAATATATCTATACCACCTAATTCAGAGTTTGTTCATTTAAACATTTTTTATTGGTCATTTGGAAAATGTGACCAGATTGTGGAAAAACAATGTGAAAATAGTTTATGTGTTAATAATAGAAAAACAATGTAAAAATAGTTTATATGTTAATAATAATAGTATAGTTGTTACAGAAATGTGAAAACTTAAATAAGGCTTGCCAATTTTATCTATCTATCTATCATATCTTTATATGAGTAATTATTTTTTGAATCCAACTAAATTATTTGTTAACAATATATAAAATTCAAAAATAATTACCCATATCTTTACAATGATGTTTGAAAGTTTATTATTTACTAATTTTAGAACTGCATTTTATATTTGTATTGTTCCTAATTGGTAGATTATTACTACATTATTGTGATCAAATTATTACACATTTTCACAATTACTATATTCCTGCATTATGGATTCCTATTACTACATTTCTTATAAATAGTCATAGTTCTTATCTCATTCTTGGGAATTGGGTAATTCTAAATGAGAACATATAAAAAAAATTACTTTGTGTATTGGGAATTTAGTTTTTTAGAAAATTAGTTTTTGGAATATTGGTTTATTTTTTTATACATGATATGTATAAATTGCTTTCCCAGTATTAATAAATATATTTATTTATAAATCTCTGAAACCTTAATAGTTGTGGCCCAGTAGCTAAATTGGTAGGCAAAGTTTTTGAAGTCTCTTTTAAGGCTACAACAATATACATAATTTTTTTTTTACATTAAAATCACTACAAACAAGTAAGTTTTGTAACCAATTTCCTACATTAAATTGAATAGAAACAACAACTATTAATTCCAATATAGAATCTGAAAACATTGGTCAGTCAGTTATATTTTTTTAATTTATTGTAAATTAACAAAATAATATTCACATCTAAAATTATGCAAGGTTAATTTTTATTATACACAATAAGGAATCAAAAATAAGGTTGGCAATCACATTTTTTCTATCAGTTCTATTATTAATTACAGAAAATTAAGGTCTCTATTGAATAAAAATTACAAAAAAAATTCAAACAAACTATTTAAAAAAATTTTTTTTTGTAAAAACTGAAAAAGTGGGTTAGTGAGTAATGCAGAAAATTTTTTTTAAAAAAACTGAAAAAATGGGTTGGCAAATAATACAAAATGAAAAATTAAATTTAAATCTCCAAACCTTTAATAGTTTTGGTCCAGTAGCGAAATTAGCAAGCAAAGTTCTTAAAGTCTTTCCCAAGGCCACAAGAATATACATAAAGTTTTTTATAGTAAATTACTATAATACAACAATAGTCAGTATGTTTATAGCTAAAGCTATACAAAGTTTTTTTTTGTTTTGCATTATATAAAGTCTAAATACATGGGTCAGTCAATTGTTTTTTTTTACTATAAATTAACACTATATACTAGCATCATCCAGTGTAATATTTGTTTGTCTCATATATTTAAGGTATTTAAATAAGACATTATTTGAATATTTTGTTGTTCATTGTATTTTTATATAAATCAATTGTGCTTTAAACTTATAATAATTATTATATAAGTTATAGAATTATGCTAGTGATTCCAGGTCTGACTATGCAAGTTGTAGAAACTATTTCAGCTCAGCTAAAGTATTTCAGCACTAATTTTTAATATGAGATTGCTGTGATATTTTAGAGTTATCATATCAAAATTCAATAGCAAAATATATTTATTATAATTGAAATAGTATCTATAACATGTATAAGTCTATACAATTTAAAGATTACTTTAAAAATTTTATATTTCTCCTGCTCCTGGTTTTAGCACAGCTACTTATTTAACAATCATATATGTAATATGCATGATGACTATATAACACCAATAAAATAATTACAAGTATAATATAAGATATTATAATGATCGATAAATTTATATCATTTCACAAAAAATATTCATATTAACACACAGTATTTATTTGGACTATGATGGCAGATAATTTAGACTGAAGATGGTTTTATTGAAATTTGGCAGAGTTATGATTGACTGACTTTGTTGCCAAAACAATATTAACATCCTGTAAAAAGTCACCATAGGAATGTAGCCAGTAGGTTATTTCTTCTTACCAATAAGTAGCTGCGCAACGCAGTTGCGCGAAACAAGGAGCGGGGAAATTAGTACACTATGCTAGATATTATGTATAGATAGAATTATCTAACATAATTTTCCTAAACGCCTATTAGATTCTGATAATGTATACATGATCTAATTATTGCAACCATCCGGATATTCTAGTTGGCTATTTGGGTTGTGGACTAGGAAAACCCGCCTTGACACTTTTTCAACAATTTTGAGACTTTGATTCAAATTAAAGCGCTGGTTTTATCCACATGTATTTTACTTTTTACCCTATGTTGATATAATAAATTGTCGTGATTTTTAACTTGAATGTTAAACCAATTTTTTAACGATCGTGTTCTAAAAATAGATTTACAACACGACTCAATTAAATTAGATTGGTCAATCAGTGTTTCATAATCATATGACATTGATTATTCAGTAAATCGATATTTAAAAATAAACAAAAAATCAAGGGGTAAAATTTAGGTTTCACAACAAATAATCACCATTTTCTCAAAATGAAAACCCCTTCAAAGACAAGTTTTCCTAGTCCACAGCCCATTTACGGTAGTCAAATTTTGATTCGCAATTGAGTTAAAAGTGCATATGTTCAGTGTCAAATTCACATTATTAACTTCATAAAATTTAATATATGCAATTTCATAATTAGTAAAGCAATTGTTCTTTCATATGAAAAATCTGAGTCGGGACATCACTTAATTTGATCCGATTAATTACGCGATCAATTTAAGAGTCAGTTTACGAAAAACAATGTAGGGAGGGCGTTAATAAGGTATTAATTTTAAGGTCATGTAATGCGCGAACAATAATAATATATTTAAGGGGCAATGACGATGTAGATACCTGATATTTGCAAAAAAATAATAATGAATATGCAACAATCGTAAATGTTAAAAATGATTACGTAAATCTGCACAATTTTATATAGTTGGCAAACAATATAAACAAAATCTTAAGTGACTCAATACATAAATCGATAATCCAAACAGAATCCTGAGTAAACAAGCTATAATATTAACACATAAGCACAATAAGTCAAGAAAGCATGATGATAAATAGTCAAGTCAATGTACATATAAAGAAAATCAATATTGTAAACACATAAGGTAATATTATAGAATTTTTTAAATAATGATTCCTACCGCAAATTCAAAAGCACGAAACATCAGCACGCATGCATACAAAATCAAGGAATGATCATCCAAATCAGAAGCCTACTTTACTTAACTTGCCTGTAAACCATACGTACTTCGTACTCTGTTCCTGGTATACTTTACGTACATCGTACTACATTCCTGGTGTATATATCCATAGAACAAATAAGGAAAACGGGATAACTATAGTTAGTAATAAGATCGGAGGTATGATCAATTAATAATAATATAAGGAAAAATGATGATCATAAGGCAGGGGTAGAATAAATTAATATCGTGATATTGGGGCGCAGAAACATTACGATAGCATCACCGGACCCAAGGGCTTGATATGTAGTTTGTTATTCATATTACACTATATAGCTGAAAGGAACTAATCAAAGACATAGTACGCTCGGCAAGGTCCAGAATGGATCAACCTACTAGTTTCTTTGGACATTAATTCTAGGCGCCTCTCAAAAGTGCTGGTCACACAGTACATACGCACATAAACATAGACACATGAACAAATATAGAAATTTAAAGTCACAAGTTTCACCATTTAACTCTTCAGTAAACCATAAACTTCGTACTTTGTATTACGTTCCTGGTATACACTTCATTGCAACATCAATATTACGGTTAAGAATTTTTTTTTAACAATTAGATTGCAATTTTTTGATAACCTTTTTTAGTATTGCTTGGGGTGTTACAAAAAGTCACAAGGATTTTTTATCCAATCAGATGCCAAAGATTGCGGAAGCCATCTAACTTGCCTGTAAACCATATACTTCGTATTTCATACTCCGCTCCTGGTACATGCATTTTTGTTTTAAATCTCTTACGTGCTTTTCAAATTGTTGTAATTAGCAAATTTTATGCAGCACATACTATACGGAAATCTAGGAATCGGGAATTTTGAATTTAATGTTAAAATGTAAATTTAGATCATTAGTAATTAAATTTATCATACGTATTATTGTCTGTGATTAGAAGTTTGAACGAAAATATCTCAGTAAAATGCCCAGTTAATTTAATCAATAAATTCTAAAAAGCTTTTGAGTATTAAAAATAAATAAGATTTCTTAGTTCAAAATTTATAATATCATAACTAAAAAAATTTAAACATTTTCTTGTTTAGTTAACCAACCGAAAGATCTAATATTTAACAAGGATGAAATTATTTCGGTGGCAATTTGTAAAAAATATAAAGAAATTTGTAGACTTTGCGTGATAATGATTAGTATCTTAAGATCACAGTAATTAATTAATACTAAATCTCAAAGTTATTAATATATTAAAAACAAACCCAATTTTAACTATGATCTCTATCTGAACAAATTAAACTAACATTATTCAGTCGAAAATAGATATGATTACGGATAAGCAATTAGTTCGAGAATGTGGACACTTCAGATAAACTAACTGGATAACAAGTTCACTCAGATAATTGTATTCAAACAATCTTTTTTTTTATATTTTTAAAAAAGTTATTTCATTTGAACAAATTTGATATTAAAATTGAATTTTAATTAATTGGTATAAAGTCATAAAGCGAATGATTTATGATGTTTAAAGCCCATATTTGAGTTTGGGAAAGTTTTATTGGTGATTTCTATAATTTGATAAGCTCAACTGCTAATACAGTAATAAGATTTAACAATTAACAACTAGGGATAGGAATCGATTTAGTCGACTAAAAAATTGATATGTAAATTACTATGTTTAGTCGATTTAGTCGATTAAATCATATTGCCGATTCCTTTCCCTATAAACAACATGTTCATATGGTACCAATTTAACATATTTTTCCAATTCATTTCCAATATCATAATCTGAATTAAGATATCTAGATTTGCTTACACCTACGTAATTCAAAGTTCCTATTTGTATGCAAAAATTGATTAGGGCTTTAACATTTTTCTCATTATCAAAGCTACAACTACCAATTAACAATTTTTTTAAAGGTGCATTGCAATGATTGAGTAAAATATCAAGAAATGATTCTAACCAAGTATTTGCTAAGTCAAGATATTGCAATGTTGACGGCAATATTTTAGCAAACTCCATGACTCGTATTTTCCGATCTTCTTCTGGTACGTTAGAAGCGAATCCTAGCGAGAGAAATTGAAGCTTTTGTAAATTGCCAATAAGTTCTAAAAGTTGTGTGGGAAGTCCAATATCCGTAATGTAGAGATATGTAATGTTTGGACAGAAGGACTTAAGGGCTTCTATTAATAATAATTCATTCCGAATTACTACTTTTGATTCAAATGTTAATCGTTGTAGAAATATTCCAAACTTTTCTAAAATTTGTACTATAGCCGGTACATCAATCTGAAAATCAGTTATCTCTAAAGTGCTAATATTATAATCTAATATTTTCAATAGTTTCGAATCACAACTTCTAATACGAATTGTCTTTAAATTTTTACAGTTATTAAGTACCTCGAACTCATCGCTAAAACCACAACCAGCTAATCTAATATTTTGTAATGAATTTTTTTGAGATTCTAAAGCTGAAATAATGCCGTGGAATTGAGTAGTATAACATTTTGTAGTAAAAAATTCAGTACTATAATCTGCTCCAGCACATAATAAAAATTTTTTAAGTTGTTTTTGTGATTTAATAAGGAGTTTAAGAACGGGAAATAAAGTATTAATTACTTGAGACTCAGAACCAGGAAAAAGATTAAGACTCAAAGTACTAAGCTTAGTAGAATTTTTTGCCAAGATCCTTAATAATTTATTAATATTTTCGATACCGAAGCTTGATTTTTCATCCAAAGAAAAAGATAAATGTTGAAGATTTGAGAAAAATTGTACATTTAGTTCTAATGGAAGAAAAATCTCTGATTGAAATTTACGAGATTCAGAATAACATAAACCAAATTCATGTAAAGTGGCGCCACTCTCAATAAATAATTTCAATGGTAAAGTAATTAAGGGACTTTTCCAAGTATTGTTATAAACTGGTTCCTGTTGTCCAAGTTTGAGATTAATCCATTCTTTAATTTTAATTTCTAAATTATATATATAAAGAACCTTTAGAAATCTTGCATAATCAAATAATGGAATTGAAAATTCTATATTTATTAATCCTTCTTTTTTTAAACATTCTTTTATAATGAATTTTTCGTCTTCACCAAGAGATGAAAAATATATAGGAATGAATAAAGGTTTTGGATTGACTGAAAATGAAAATAGATCTTGCCAAAGAATAGGTATAGATATTTTACACCAATATCGGTTTACAAGAGCGCAACAGTATAAGGAATAAAATTCATGTTTTAAATTATTAAGGATTTTTTCCATTAATTCGGGCATATTGCCCATAAGCACTTTTGATGCCATGATTGTTAAGAATAGAAAAAATGTTGCGAGTAAGACCGTGGGATAAATGGATAATCTACTATGATCGAATATATAGGGTGCTTACATATTAAAAAGGTCCATTTTTTCATATGCATAAATACAGTACGATTCTATTTAAAGTTTATTGTTGATCATGAGGTAGTTGACCAATCATAAAACAATTTTTATCCACGTGATACACTTTCAAAAATTTTTACCCCCGCGTGATTTCGACCAATCGAATTTCAAGATCAGTAAAAATCGAAGCGAAACAACTTTTTTACAAAAAAACGCGAATAGCTCTAAATTTTAATTAGGAAACCACCTTCTGCGGCCTAATTAAAAATATTCCTTGTGAAATTTTACTAATAAACTCAACCCTAACCCTAACTATAACGAGGTTTATTTTTACTCGCAAATTTTTACTTAGAAAACAAAACACGTTTGTTTTGACTATCACGTTACACCTGATCTTAAAATTTGATTGGTCAAAGTCACGTGGCGTAAAATTTTTATGGGAGAGCCAGAGACCCGTAGAAATTTTTTGTGTTATACAAAATCTTTATTTGCGTTATTGCAAAAATTTGTATTAATTTGTAATAAGATATTAACTTTATATTAATTTGCAATTTGTTTCGGAAAACATCAAAAATTTACTCAAAATTTGTTCTGACCTTGCTCGTCTTTTATGTTCATTCATTTTCTCTTTCGGAAACTTTAATTCAGCACACTATCGGACATTATTAGCCAATCAAATTTATAGAATACATGTGAATTTTACCCTTAAAAATTTGGTTTAATTTGCATTATCAATCTAAATTTGCATTAGTTTGTATTAATTTATATACAAATTTTTAAGGGTCTCTGGGGAGAGCTACCACTAATTCAATGAAAACTGTTAGATAATCATTAAACATATTACAATTTCTTTCGTAACTTCGAAGCAAACTAATTCGCATTGTAAATGAATAAAACTATTCACCCAGGTTAAAATATAGCTTATAAACATAAGAGCTTTATTAAAAAGTTTCTTATAACAAGTTACACGCCCTTTATTCCCATTTTTATACTTCATCTATAATTAACAAAACTATACTATTGCATATATAAAATGAAACAAACGTCTTATAGAGAATATATATAACTTTCGAAAACAGTCTATATAAATTTATAAATGAAAAAAAAACAAGTTAATTATTTGGATAACAAAAGAAAAAAGACAGAAAAAAATAAAAAAATGACATTAAATGTTTATAAATTAAGCAATACAATATATTTTTATTACCTTCTCCTATACAGTAGACAATACTTCAACTCTTAGTATATCTACCTTTTATTGCGTGATTTAGCGTGATTCACGTGATTCAACAAAGAGACACTTGCTAGGAAGTTCTTTAGTTAATAAAGTGTTGTATCGATTGTTATTTTTTTTAAGTTTGCTTAGACTCGAAAAATTCTGGTTTTACAGTACTATAACGTATAAATACTTGTGTAATGTTGATTCCAGAAATAATCGAAACAAAAGTCCTCCCTGCTGTGAATCTTTTTATTACTGTATTACATAACTAGAGGTACAGATAAATTGCGGAGAGCGAAATATTTGTTTAAGTGCATGATGATTACTATAAAAAAATGTCATTTTTTTATTATTGTCTTTCGGAATTACACTAACTAAATATGTTTAACTAAATATGTTTATGTTATGAAAATTACATGTCAAGAATATAAAAATCGATTTTGTAAATAAACTAAGCGTGTTAGATAAAAATTTAGGGTTTAAGCTGTAATGTTAATAGCTATAGGGTTAGAGAAATGTTTACTATATGTAAATTTCATTCTTATCATTTTTTAATTAGTGCGCCAAGTTCAATTTAAATATTAGTTTTTGCATATTTTTGCTTTTTACTTCTTTTGCGATTCTTTATTGGGCTGACCCAGAATAGTCAAATTTGCACTTTCTGATTGGCTATTTCCTTTCCAGGTATTTGTATTACCTACCAATAAGTGGATCCATCAAGAAGAAGTGTAATCTATCGTAAATAGATATGAATGTTGATTAAGGAAAATTTCAATATTTAGCTAATTTAACTTTATCATTGATATTTAATTGATTAATTGATGCTGCAGCAATGATATTGATTATTAACAAATTTTGATTGAGACTTGATGTGAAAATTAATGTGACACATGATGAATTTTGGTAATTATAATAGAACAGGATGAAATCTATATTGCGATATAGTGAATCCACTTTGTAGATTGTGTTGGGATAGGTTAAAATCTGCATTTTATTATGTTTTTAATTATAATAAAGGCAGATTTCACCATAATGTGGTGATCATAGCAGATTTCACTATTTTACAACTCATCCTAACATATTATAATTATTGAAATTATAGTAAATTTTCAGTAAGACTATGCAAAGTTAGTTTTTCATTTTACACATAACTTGCTAATCCAATTTTTTTTAAATAATTTTTTTAATTCTAATTGTGCCGATTATTCCAGTTTTGCTATTTAAGGGTAGGGTGAACATAGATCAATTTACTGGGTACAAAAAAATTTTATATAGAAAGCAAAAATATGCTTCTAATAATACTTTACAAAATTATAGCCAGTATTTCCCAAAATTTTGTGGTATATAATTTAAAGTTTCCTACTTGTTATAGTAAAATTTTAAACCCTATATTATTTAAAAAAAACTACCTTCGTATATTGGTAAAAAAAAACTTAAGCGATTCAAATTTTCTTAAATCACTCAAAAATTGCTAATTCTGACTGATGAATTGTTGTTGTTTACAAATCTAACTGGTCAATCACCTAATTTTAAATGATTACTATATAATCATTATTAAAAATAATCTATGTGGCCCTGGGTCGATAGTGCAGTGGTTAGCACTCCAGGGCACAATCGCTAAGTTGTGGGTTCAAGTTCAAAGGGCGACAAAAACACTGCCAGGGCAACAATTAGAAATAATCAAGCAGTCACTGGCATAGCCACAGATTCGGGAAACCAGAAAAGGTGTAATCTGTCAACAAATGATGTAAACATTGAGAAAGCCCAGTTTTAAGAATGAAAAAGGCAAGTCATACTACCAAAATAAAAGAAAGGAATTGCAGGATCCGAGCTCAGGAGGAACTACTCTACTTAAAACAGAAGGAAGACTAAAACTTCGAGAAGGCTAGTACGGTACCTTTGAGAAGGTTAGAACAGAAAGGAAGTACTAGAATCTGGCTGCCAGAACAGACTACTGAAGACTGGACTAAAGACTGCTTCAAGTAGGAACATTGGAATGTTAGTACCGAGTAGAGCATCAAAAAGAATTCTATGGACTGGACATGAAGAGGACCAGGAAAACTGTAAAAAGCTGAACCTGATAACACCGCCAGACAGGTATAGTAAAAATGAAGGTGTATTCAGGAAGACCGAGTATGAAATAAGGGAGGTACAGACTACTTATAAGTAGTAATAATAAAAAATATGATAAAAATCATGTACTAAGGCTGATCATAGCTGGAATTAAATAGTATTAAATAAATTACACTTTCCAGCTCCTTTCATAGAAAGGGTTTAAAAAATAAAAAAAAGATTTATGTTCACCCTACCCTCAAATTTTCTCCAGTATTGCCTGGTCATGACCTTAATTTTCTAGAATTACTCAATAAATCCAAAAAATTTTTTAATTCCACATTATACAAACCAAAAAAATTAACTTGCTAATGTAGTTTTATATGTATAACATGAACTTATTAATTTATAGTAGATTAAAAAAATAAAATAAATCTAATCTACCTATTGGAATTTTGGAATACTATGTTATGTAAAATGAAAAAATTAATTATAATTTTTGACCAGTATATTACTTTGATATAATCTTATATTGGCCAAAAATGTTTATTGAAAACTATATTTTTAGTAGTGAAAAATAATTATCAATAATCACAAATTTCATAACATGTTCTACTAATTTTCAAATTAGCTACAAGAATCTGAATTTGATACAAAATTTCTAAATTAAACTTTTTATATAAATGTGAAAATAACTCCTAAAAGTGTAATTTCAAAATTTTGATCCAATTATCAGCAATGTTCCTAGATATTATTTGTGTATATATATTTTATCTTCTGTTTTTAGTTCAGTGTAACTACAGTGCACAGCTACTTATTATATACTAGTATCATCTGGTATAATACTTGTACATATTAAAAATTTAGTGTAATTAAATAAGATCATTATTATTTTTTATTTTTTTTTACGTATTCTATTGGTTGAATAGAAGGCTTTAGATATATATCAGGTCATATATGCTTTAAACCAACTATAACTCCCATATATGCATAACTTGCATACTGTTTAGTCGAGAAATGCTCTGAGGTACAGGTTCCACATCACTGTTTTTTAATACCTCTAATATTATAGATCACATTCGCTACAGCTTTACCTGTATACTAGCAGTCAGGGCGAACTATAAACTGCACTGTTAATCTGCCCTTGTGAAGTTTACACAGACTCCGGTATCTTATCTCTTTATCTTCATAGGCTATACTCCCAGTAATTTTTTAACTCCCAATCTATTTGCTCAAAAGGATTAGTCAGGCAGGCTTTATGTGCCTTACGGTCTCTTTTTCCTTGGTCCATAGTTCTATAATATATGAACTTTTCCTCCAGTACGACTCTGGCAGCGCCTATATCTAAAAGCCCTAATATTTTAGTTTCCCAGTTCTGTTACCTAATCTGATTCCATTCTGTATTACCGTTGAAAATCTAGCTATTCTTTACTTGGATCTTGCCAAACGAGTCCTGATCTTCATATTCCTAGGCATTACATGATCCTATTTCTAGAATTTCCTGTTTCAACAGTGTGACCCAGGTTACAGGTCTTTGCATGATCCAACCTATTGACAAAGATCAGTCACAGTTATACAGGTGTAATTTTCTGAAACCAGTGCCATGTAGGATTCGAACTCATAACCTGCACTTGGGAGGTTACAACTCAACCACTAAACTAAGTCGCCATACCTTAAGATCATTATTTTAATTT
The DNA here is from genome assembly GCA_003550325.1 of Gigaspora rosea. Taxonomy (NCBI): domain Eukaryota; kingdom Fungi; phylum Glomeromycota; class Glomeromycetes; order Diversisporales; family Gigasporaceae; genus Gigaspora; species Gigaspora rosea. Next base: position 15,884 of record QKWP01000353.1, on the reverse strand, counting down.
TTATTGTTTATTATATTTATTTAATAGGCTTATATAAATCAATTGTGCTTTAAACTTATAATAATATTATTTTACAAGTTATAGAATTATGCCTGTGTTTCCAGGTCTAACAATGCAAGTTTAGAAACTATTTCAGCTCAGCTAATAGTATTTTAGCACTGATTTTTAATATAAAATAGCCGAGATTTTTTAGAGCTCCTACATCAAAATTCAATGCCAAAATGTATTTGTTAAAACTAAAAGTATCTATAACATGTATAAGTCTAATCTCTACAGTGTTAATAGCGGTTGCGGTATCTCTATAATAATTGTGTAGTATTTTAACTATGTTTGTGGTATCTACTACAATTGTATAGTATTTTTATAGTAATTGTATAGTATTATTATAGTATTTTAAAGTGTTTTTACAGTGTCTCTATAGAGTTTGTAATATCTCTATAGTAATTATATAGTACTTTTATAGTATTTATAGTATCTTTATAGCAATTGTATAGTATTATATAGTATTTGTATAGTATTTCTACAGCATTTTTACTGCATTTGTTATGCCTTTATAGCATTTGTATAGTTGCTTTATGGCATTTATAGTATCTTTATAGCATTGTGTGATGTCCTTATAGTGTTTGTAATATTTCTATAGCAATTGTAGTATTTCTATTGTTGACCTATGAAACATCACAAAAACGGACATAACTTTGGAACCAGTGATTCGAATTTAATGAAACCACCACCATTCGACCTAGCTCGCCAAGACGGTTCGAATGAGCTATAGTACGTCCCTGTGGGACCTCTGGTTGCCAAGATAGGAGTTGTCAAACATTTACTTCTATACTTATTTATAGATCAGCAATCTGATTGGTTAGGAGATTGCTGCGGGCAAAAATCGTAGATCTGACATATCTGAAAGATGTCATATTTATAGCTTATATTCTAGATATCTCATATATTATATTTATATCATTTATTACATATATTATATTTATACTAGTTATACTATATATTTTATTAATAGTAGTTGTAGTATATATTACACATGTAAAAGATATTGACCGTTACATTTGTAAAATTTCAAAAAGTATAAAAGCAGCTGATGTGGACCCCAAGTTCAACATCGAGTCTTCATACTCTTTCAATAAACAATACAACTATTAACTACACAAATCAAACAGTTATTAGTATCCTCATATACTTTTAATTGTAGCCTCTTTCATAATTGCAAATTGCCTTAAATCTTCTTTGTTAAGTTTTCTTAAAAACGCCATACTTACTTAGATATACCACAGTAACAAAGTTTGAAGTTACACAAAGTGTTCACTATCTAAGATCACTCTAGTTACCTAATATCTTTGAAGAAGTGGATATAGGATAACATTATAGTTTGTGTAATAGTCTTTATGATATTTGTAATAGTATATGTTTATAGTAATTATATGGTATAGTATCTTAAAGTGTTTTTTTAGTATCTCTTGTAATGTGTTTCTGTAGATTTTTTTTAATAAAAATATATTATTTTTGCAAAATTTTTAAAATTGACCAATAAAATTGCATGTTTTGATATATATTATATAATAAAAAATAGGATATTGTTAAATATCGCAGGTTGCTATATCACAGATTAATATTATTAGCTGATTAAATTACAGAATTTTGTATAATAAAATGAATGAAAAATTAGGAAAAATTACAAAGAAATCAAAAATTTTAAATAACTTGAAATTTTATTATGTAAACTAGTCTTGAACTTCAAATTAAAAATTTTTAGTGCTTAATTTGCATATATATATGCACTCGCTAACCTAATAATAATACTAGTTTGGACCCTAACCCTAACTAATAACATTTTAATTTTTTTAAATATTAACCTGTCACAACTTGCTAAATTTATCAAAATCCTAAAAAATATAATAACTAAGTTATTACAGAATTTATATTTTTAAAATTTTATAGCTCTGCACTATAGAGATTTTTGCAATTTGTATATACTTAAAGATCAATACAAAAAAATTTCTTCAATAATTGCTAGCAGGATCACAAATCTGTACTAATTTTTAATAACTATTTGTTTTAAAAATCTGTATAGAACTGATTAAAAAAGCTTTTCCAATGATAAGCAAGATTTTGTGAACTTGCTATTATAAATAGTAGTAAACAATATGTGTTTGTATACAAGTATAGCTATATTTCTAGTTTTAATTTTTAAGTTTTATAATTAAAAATTTCTTTTACTAGTTAATACTATATTTATCAGGTACCTAATCAAATTAAAAAAAAATTAAGTAGTAAAATTATTTTTTATATCTTAAAGAATGAATTTTTTGAATATATAAAATATTTGCATTATAAACAATGATTTAGAATTATAATATAGGCTGTTCAAAGTTGATTAGTTTGCTAATATCATATTTGGGTTTAGACATAAGGGAAAGAAGAATTTAACCAAACATATATGCTCAAGAATATTTGATTAAATTTTATTGGCCAAATTTGATCATATGATTAATGAAATCTTTTTTGTGTTATAATTGGCTTGTTTAATTTTAGGGAGATAGCTAACCAAAAAAAGAGGTTATGTTAACCAACTAATCAATATGAATGGCCATATGTAGCTTTAAAAATTATTTTTATTATATATTCATATTGCATATCCAATATATATAAAATTAGCCAACTATACGAAATATATATAGTAGATCACTGATATGTAGTATTTTATATATTTTTTAATTATAATAATATAGTATTTGATAAAGACCAGATATATTGGATTGACCTGTGATTACATGCTACTTTTTTGCTATAATGTCTGTGCCATGTTTACTGTACTATTTCCCTGTGCATACTATATGATATGTGCCATTTGAGCATTTCTAAAAACAACTCATACTAATACTAGTACCACTTTTCTTTAGAGATGATAAATAATCTTCAAATAACCTTTAAATAATCTTAAATAACCTCAAATACCCCTATCATATTATTAATTTTAGTATAAAATAACTGAGATCATTTGAATAAGAGATAAATAATCTCTAATTTTGCCTTTTTTGCTTTTTTTATAGAGTAAATAAAAAGAAAAATTACTAATAAAGGCCTAAAACCAAAAACAATTACAGTTAAGGGCCCAAAATAAAAACGCAGTTATATCTCAACATATCATTTTTAATATAGTTACAAACTCCATATATAATCTTATATCTTTATTTACCAAGTAAATTTATATTATATAGTCACTATTGCATATTTTTAAAATCTAAATAATAAAAACATACTAAATTTGCAGGTTTTTATTGTTTTACTAACAATTATGTTATAGACACCCTACCCTATTATACTAGCAAAGTATTCTCTAACAAGTTCATTTTACTGACAATTCATTTTACAAAGCTCATTTCACCAACAAGTTTTTTTTATAAAGCACACTAACAGTTTATTTCAATGAAGCTCATTTTACCAACAAAGTAATTCTGGCTATTATCATTAAAGTTAGGGTAAAATTAGAATTAGAGGTCAATAAAATAAACTTGTCAGTAAATAATTTGTTGGTAAAATGGTGTATCTATGAAGTAATTGTTGGTAAAATAATTGCTACTCTAAATTTACATTGATAAAGTTACAAAATATTATATAGGGGCCCTATAGTAAAAGGTGGTGATAGACTAAAAAATTTTTTCTGTAGTTTTTTAATATTGTGTTTTTGCAAAAATAAAGTTTTTACAAAAAAATTTTTTTTTGAGTATCACCACCTTTTGCTGTGGAGCCCCTTATATTATTAAATAATTAAAATGCATATATATTTTTTAAAAAAAAATTCATTAATAAAATAAAATCTAACTGATCTCAATTATTGCTATATAAAAACACTTTTTTTTTACAAGTAAATTGGTTACTACTCTATATAATAATTTATGTATATAATGTAATATAATTTTTATAATTTTTTGAATAATTTTTATTATGTGCTTTTATATTTTTACAATATTTGAAAAAACTTAAAATTTTTTTAATTTTTTATTTATATGATATAAAATGTAAATTGAATTAATAAAAATCACTTAATAAATTATAAAAATTTCAAAATATAAGTAAATTGATATGTAGAATAACTTTACTTAGTGCACAGTAATTGATTTACTTATAAAAAAATCAATGTTTTGTATATAGCAATAATGTGATCAATTAAAAATATTTGATATAGTCAAATGGATAAACTTATACAACACACTGATGTGCTAATTTATCACAGTATATATGTAAACATAACTTGAAGATCTGTGTAATAACTCAACAAAATAATTTTATATAACAAAAACTTAAATTAATATGAGGTTGGTTAGGGTTGGGTTAGGGTTAGAGATTAGAGTAGAGTAATAGCCTATACCATAATTTTGCAAGGATTTTTTTTATTAGAGCTTGAAAAGTGGTTATGTAGATTGATATTACAAATTTTAGAAAAGTTAGTACACAAAGAAGTTTGCCCGTTACACCTGACCTTCAAACTTAATTGGTAGATCGTTTGGGCACGATATACAAGCACAATGCGGGGTCGAAGCCTAGGAAACACCTAGTCAAATTATTTTATTTTTTATCATTAAAGTGATTATATAAAGTTATATAAAGTATTATTTATAGTCATTTCTTGTTATAATCATCTAATTTTTGCATCCCAAACTGGTAACTATATCGAGGTGCGACTGTAATTATCGGTAGAGACCCGATATTTGAAAATTATTTCAAATAAAGCCCAAGATAATTCTGCGCATAAATATCCATGATTTAAATTCCATGGTTTAAAGTACTCATAATAATATAGTATAATAGTATACAGTTAATTCGAGTTAATTGTTAAGCACGTAAGAAATATAATGATGATAATCGATTAGTAAATTGAATATAAATTCAAATGTGCAATAAAAAAGCTTATCTTTGGTAGATTTGATCCACAAAACCATTTATTATTTTCATTGTAGAATTGTCCCTTAATATAACTAAAAATCCAACTTGATTACAAATGCAATATTACTTTTACTAATAGAGAAAATGTTCGTTCAGTCTTGAGCATTTATCCTATCGAATATTCTTTTAATAATCCAAGCAAGTCATTTATTGTTTGTCCCACATTAAGAAGCTAATGCCTTTCTGCTAACAAGTACAGAATGGTTATATTCATATAGTAAAATTGATCCCTCATGTTCCAACTTGCCCAACTACTATGGAACATTTAAAACACGTAGTAAAAATTATAATTAATGTGCGCCAGTTTGATTTAGCGATTATTTTTATAATTAATGTGTGCCAGTTTGATATAGTGATTATTTTTAAATATCTATATCGGCTTTGTCAGATTTGGGCCCTTATTTGTAATAATATTCAAATTTTGGGCCTCTATCGGTGATTATTTTCATTTTGGGCTCTTATCTATAATTATTTTCGATTTTGAGTCTTATTTGTAATTTCCCCAAAATAATTTAATGTCATCACAACTTCGATGGGGAGTATTAGTTTTAATATTAAGAATTTGGTAATTTTTGATATACTACAGACCAATATTTTTAGGTCGCACTATACCTATCGGCTAAGCCATTAAAAATTAACAGTTTAGCTTAGTCGCAAAAATTTAATCAGCTTGGAACACCAAAAAAATTATATTTATTGACTGTTTATACCAAACATGGCGTCGAAACGAAACCTACCCGAAACTAGTTTCGGACGGGTTCTAATCCGAAACTAGTTTCGGATTTTTAAAAAAAAATCGAAACTCCGAAACCCGAAACCCCCGAAACTATAATCCGAAACTCAACCCTATAATCCGAAACTCAAAAATATAATATTTAAACCTTTAAAATTTATTGTAAAGTTGATTTATTTTTAATGAACCCAAAATGTAAATTTATTTTTGAATAAATTATAACATTATATAGGTCATTTTTTAATTATGTTTTTTTACTGCCTCGGTTTGTCCGGGGGTTTTTTTAAAGCTGGTCAACTTTATTTTTAATATCATACCGTTATTACAACTGATTTCAAATTCTAGGGCGATAGAAAAAATTGCCAATGATGAATCGATAAGTATTTGATGACTTTTGATACCAAAATTTATTTAATTCTGCGGTAACTTATTAATTCTATCATTAGTGGATATGGACGTACTAATTATTTATTATTACTTGATATTGTATCCAGTTTTTACGTAGTAAGTAAAAAACTGATGCTTGCAAAAGCAACCTTGATTGTCAGAATATAAACTCTGGATTTACCTTTCATGTTTTACTTGTGAATCATAACAACAAAAAGCATGCAATAAATTGTTGGATGCATTTCGGTCCAAATATTGCTGGATATTCAAATTTTATTGTATTCTTTAAGGAGATATATAGCATACATCAATGCGATTGATATATATTGAAGAGATACATAGCATACATCAGTGCATCTGAAAGAGATATATAATACATTAATGCAATAAATGGAAGTTTGGTGTTCAGGTGAGGTTTCGGGTTTCGAATGAGGTTTCGGGATTTCGAGTTTTGGATAAGGTTTCGGAAGTTATAATCCGAAGCCCGAAACTTTCGGATTTGGCACAAAAGGGTTTCGGCACCAACTTTGGAGAGAATAAACAAATAAATTATTGATGTTTTGGCAGTTTCGGGGTTTCGGTTGAGGTTTCGGGTTTCGGTTGAGGTTTCGGGTTTCGGTTGAGGTTTCGAGTTTCGGATAAGGTTTCGGAAGCTATAATCCGAAACCCGAAACTTTCGGAATCGCCAAAAAAGGTTTCGGTGCCATCTCTGGTTTATACAGTAAAATGGCTTTGTCTAAATCCCGTAACGTCACGAAAACCAAAGTGGAAAAAAAATTTTAAAATAATAAAATATTTTGACCAAATAACTCGCTGTATGAAACAGCCCACAAGAAAACAAACTCAGCGGAGCCCCTACAAGCCTCAAGCTGATGAAAGTTTGGAAAAATTGTGCAAAAACCGTGAAGGACTTATAGTTGAATCGGATATGAATGTTATCAAGATTGTCCCAAGAACACGGTATCGAAAGATGAGGCGTAAGGAGTAAGCCTGGGAAGTTTGGCTTTTATTTTTTAGCATGGGACCAATAAAGACGAAAAGAGTATTGACATGATTTTGTTGCTGAGTATAAACAAATAGCTAAAAAGACAAATCGGGTAAATTGTGTGGCCGTGTTATAAGACGTTAATATTCGTGCGGGAAAAGAGAGACTGAGAATTTTTGTTCCTTTTTCTTCTTTTTTGTTCTCATTTCTGTATAAATAAGGGTCGAATTTCCCTTGGGTTGGAAAAAGTGTAGTTCATATTACTAACAATTAAAAAAAAAAAAATACTTGAGCCCGCTTTAATAAAAAAATTGATAACTTTCTGCTCCAAGTGCAATTCATTTGTACCCTCCATAAATCACGTCCACAACAAACCAATTCGCCTTATCTTGTCAAAATCCTTTTCACCTCGCCCATTTTTGGTTTTATTGTGTGATATTGGAGTTGTATTTAAGTGGTGACTATCCCAACCCGTTTCGCTCTGTTAACGCCCCGCAAACGGTAAACATATTTCATTGTTGCTTTGAACTTTAATTGTATTTGTTTCTATATAAAAGCTTTTAAATTTTCTTTCAAAAATAAAAATTTCAGATTTTTTTTTATTATATAAGAAAATTACAATATTATTTTAAAAGTCAACCTTTTAAGATGAATCTTAACTTTTCAGCAATTTTGATGCTAATCCTCACAATTGTGTCTGTAACAATTGCTGGACCCCTGGATTTCAAAAAAAGTAACCAAAAACTATAGTGACTTTTTTTTTCTTTTATTACTATAATGTCGTGCTTATTTAAATACTTTACTAATCTATTTTTTATTTGGGTTCTAGGAGGTGGATATGTGCTTATTATGATTGTGCTTAGGCCAACTAAGTCACACTTATTTATAACTATTTAATTAATTTTTATTAATTTTATATCTTAATAATTGATATTTAATCTTCATTATTAGATTTGCCGTCAATTGTTCCTTTAACATTTTATCAAGATTGCGAGTTTAGTGGAAATCATCAAACATATCAACTTCTTCCACTTGATTGTTTTAATCTACCTACAAATTGGGCTACATTAATCTCTGGGATAAATGTTTCAAGTAATATTTGCTATATAGTTTACAATAATCCAAATTGTGATTTTACTTCAGCTTACTCTCAAAGATATTGCGGTCCGATAAGTAGTTTTTGTTATACGCCTTTTAATGATAATGTTCGATCATTGATCATTGCATAAGAATTGTCAAAATTTTGATTATTAATTTATATTTTTATAAATATTTAAGATTTTTTCCTAATTTAGGTTTTTTTATTTTAAATATTTATATTAATGTAAATAATTAAAAGATTATATTTTGTAAAATAAAATTATTATTAAAATTAAGTTCAAAAATATGAAGTTAGATATTAAAATGTATTATTTTTTAAAAATCATAGATAAGAAGGTTAGAAGAGTGCTTTACAAATATTTTGTTAATTCTTTTTTTTTTTAAAAAAAACTATAACATTTTTTTTTAAAAAAAAAAGCAAAATTATTATTTACTATCATTTATCCAATTATTATAAATTTCAAGTTTGAATATATAAGGTAAATGAGAGTATTGCGCGGCCAGGCTAAAGATTCTTCTAATAAAGCTTTTTAATAAACATATAAATTTTTATACAGCAATTACTATTTAATAAAGAATAAAATACAGTAAAAAACATCTTTATATATTTTTAAACAAAAATAATTAGTACATAAAGTACATAAAAATGAATTTAGGGGAAGGGTGTATTGCGGCCAATAATTTGGTAGCAAATAACTTTGACCCACTGGCCAAATGAAAATAGTTAAAATCCAATTCGAAATGCATCGATTGACATTATACAACTTGCTCCTGTTGTAATAAAATCCCTGGGCTAGAAAAAAGCCCTCACATAAACTTATATCAAAAGAATACTATATGCACAATGTATATAATCTTCACTATAAAGGAGTTGACTATAACGTGAGTCGAATTATTTATTATATTTACGAAATAAAGCATACTAAAAGTGAGAGACTTTAAGTAAAAATAAAAGTGTAAGCAATAATTGTTATCATTAAATTAATACTGGCATATTTATACTTTGCTTCAATCACAAAATCTGCCGAATCTCAATCAGTAAGTGTTATTTTTCAATCTCCACTGATTAAAAAATAAATTAGGCAAATTTTAACGCAATTAGTTATTAAATTTATTATAAAGAAAAATCAATAAGTGCACTTTATATGACCAAACTTTTAAAACATGCAATAAGAAAAAGTGCATTTGTAGATCAAATTTATATTTGAGCCAGAATTAAGAACATTTAGAAAGTGTGCATTTAAAGAAATTTTCCATATTTGAATTCAGTCATTAATAAATTCAATGACTTCGTATGAATAAGAAAATTAATAATCTAATCTTCGAATCTATGAATTCAATAAATTTTTCATAAAAAGTATCTTTTTTTATAATAAATATGTAATCATAACAATAGTTTCTAGCTTGCGATTCTTTAATCGAACATTATTGTGGAAGTTCTAAAGTATTGAAGAATGCAAAGTTTTCATGTTACACAATGCGTAAATATTGGAATACAATATCCTCAAATTTTTTATAATATTTAGGTCGAAGAACTTTATTAATTAAAAAACTGAAAATAATTTACGAACAAGATTGTTTTTTTATTACATATTTGAAACGCATAAAGCACTGGTCAAGATGATTTGGCAACTTTTCGAGCAAGATAAACATTTAATCTGCTCAAAAAAATAAAAAAAATAAAATAAATATATAAATAAATAAAATAAAAAATTCTACATGAAAGTCGATGTTATTATATATTTTGTTAATTTTTATAAACCTTAATTGTCATCAATGAAATAATTCTGCATAATATAAATTTATTTTTTCGATGAATTTACCGTTCTTGATTTAACACACTTCTAAATTTACAACTGAAAAATGTTAATTTCGATGCAGCATAAACATAATTCTGATAGATTTATTAAAAGAAGTCCATCTTATCACTAACCACACCTATTGTTTTTCTGATTTGGAAATCTTACTATAAGGGATGTTTAATATTCTACCATCAAACATTGGTAATTATAGAATGTTACTCAATCATTATTTAATTGCTTGACAACAGAATGTTAACATTTTCTGAAATTTAATATATAGTATTGAAACAGTCGTCTGGAAAGTTTCACACAGAAAATCATAATCTCACTTTTTCGAATCAATAACAAGTGTTTATATATAAAAAAAAAAAAAAAAAAAGAAAGGAAAAAAAAGAAAAACATACCACATCGATATATCGAACTTCACAAAAAATGTGTAATAACACTTTGCTATCACTTCAAAACCAAAATAAATAAATTTATAATAAAAATTGAGTTGTCGTTCTAATGAAACGTTATCTCAGAATAACTAAACTTTCTCGAGTTATCGAGATGATATAATCTAATCATATTGTAAGATTAGTATTATGTTTCTATTATCTAGCGAATTGGAGTGTGCTTAAACAACTCCATTAACGTAATTTGCTAATATAAAAATAGTCATCAATTATTGCAATATATACTTAACTTAATTTTGAAACTGCCAATAGTAGAAATTTGTGCATTTGAAGTATATTCGATGTTTATTGTTTTAGTAGTTAAATCCTCGCTTTGATTACCCGAATTTGATGTCCTATTCATATTTTTTAATTATCATAGTTAAGAGTATTAAAAATATATAAGAATTTTGATTGCTAAACTAGCCTTTTGTATGTTACTTTGTCTTTAAATGTTTTAAACTTATATTCTTTGATATTTATGAAAAAATAAAATCTAAACACATATAAAATTCTAAAACAGCTTAGCTCGTGCTTCAAGAATCTTTTTCAACTATATTAAAAAGCATGATCTAATTGTGCAACTATGATAAATTATAAAAATTATAATTGTAATAATTAATTAAAAACTCAAATGAGTTTAAATAAATTATGATTAAGCAACTACTCGATCAAGAAAATTATGTTGAAGGAGTAGTTTGAAAATCCCCTAAATCACTTTATGCAACATTCACGATCACTATTTGGTACTACAAGTTAGATGGATACCAAAATATATCACGACAATTACATTAAAGAAATAATTTTAAAAATGTGTAATGAAAATTTCAGGACTAAGACATTGAGTCATTATTAATTTGTTCTATGAGCTTGTATTACTAGGAAAAAATGGAATATATGACAAATTTTTAAACTTCACTTAGGTTATGGTTCTGTCCATTGTTGCTTGATTCACCGAAAGTTAGTTCCCATCAGTTATTTTTCCCGACACTATATCCCCGACTGAATGTTTCATCTACAGTATAGTTTCTTGACAAGACAAATCTCTAACATGACATGTTTTTTACATCCCATTTCCTTGACAAGACATATTTTTAAAAAGACATTTCACTAACATGATGTATTTAGAAAGAATATTTTTCTGACATGACATATTTCCGATATCTCTTTTTCTGACAAGATCTTTCACCGATTAGAAATTTCGTTTAAAAATAATCATTATATTATGTCAGGGTGAATCTGCGCTGTATTCTAGCTTTGATTATAGGGTTTGGGTAAAATCCGCGTTAGCATAGTGTGTTTTATATGTTAACACGGATTTCACCCTCATATGATATGCATAGCGGATTTAACCAAAATTCAGTGCCGGTTTCACCCTGTCGTATTATTTTCAGTACAAAAAAAAACAAAAAAATTAAATGAATAGGTTGGTATTTATTATTATATTATAGACTATAATCCCTATAACAAATTGCAGCACGGAATGATACTGCAATACACGAAAAAAAGTTGGATATTGAACCACACGAACCTGCACGTAAATCTATACGAGACAATGTATGAGAAAGCACGTTTAAAGCACGTAAAAGGGCGCAGATTCCGTGCAACGGTGCACGTACTAACGTGCAATTTTATGTGTTTACGCGTGCATTGTCTCGTGCATATTTACGTGTAGGTAACATATAATAGCATATATCCATACATAACACATAATAACATATATCCGTATATACATTTATACGTATTATTTTATTAACTAAATTTTATATTTTTATTAACTAAATTTTGTAATTTTTATTAATTAAATTTTATATTTTATTAACTAAATTTTATTAATTTTATTATTTTATTATACTGTAATTAAATTTATAATACAAATACTTTAATTTAATAATTTACATGCCAAAGAAGAAAATACTTTTAATTACTAAAAATATTTTAAAAATAACCTAGCAACTAATAATATCAAAAAAAGCAAAGTAAAGCAATAGTATCAAATGAAAGTTCAAAAAAAAAATCAAAGTGTCTACTCTAGCAATTACTCCAATAATAACAACTCCAATTGTGGCAACTCTAATGGCAGCAACTCAAGGGAGATACTAAAATGTAATAATATACTGAAAGTAAATAAAAATTGAAGAAAAAAATAATAGTAAGAAAAAAAAGCTTTAATACCTCAAAAATGATGAAAAAACATATACCAAA
>QKWP01000352.1:287002-332280 GCA_003550325.1 Gigaspora rosea | reverse complement strand
AGTTAGAATTAATTAGTAAAATTTTGTGAATCATAAGATTTTATAGAATTTTATTAATAATATTCTATAAAATCTTATAATTTGCAAATTTTTATTAATAAATTCTAACTTTATGCACTAAGTAAACTTGTTTAGCATCCAAATATATATCAAATCGGCATAATTATTTTTATTTTACTTGAATTTTAGATATTAGATGCATAATTTTTGATTTTTATTAAAAAAGTCAAATTTAAGCATCTATTCTCCAAATTTCAAGTAAAATAAAAATAATTATGCTGATTAGATGTATTTTTAGATGCTAAACAAGTTTACTTAGTGCATAAAGTTAGAATTTATTAATAAAAATTTGTGGATTATAAGATTTTATAAAATTTTATTAATAAAATTCTATAAAATCTTATGATTCACAAAATTTTACTAATTAATTCTAACTTTATACACTAAGTAAACTTGTTCAGCATCTAAAAATACATCAAATCAGCAGAATATTTTTTATTTTACTTGAAATTTGGAGAAAAGATGCTTAAATTTGGCTTTTTTGATCAAAAATCAAAAATTATGCATCTAATATCTAAAATTCAAGTAAAATAAAAATAATATGCCGATTTGATATATTTTTGGATGCTAAACAAGGTTATTTAGTGCATAAAGTTAGAATTATTTAATAAAAATTTGTGAATTATAAGATTTTATAGAATTTTATTAATAAAATTTTATAAAATCTTATGATTAACAAAATTTTACTAATTAATGTTAACTTCATGCATTAAGTAAACTTGTTCAGCGCCAAAATATACATATAAACATATTCAAACTAAGACCAGCCTGCAGACTTTGGACCAAATCTAGTCCAAACTCAGACTTGACTAAAGTTTGGTTTAGGTCCGGTTTGTATATATTATTTGCTTGAATTTGATTGGCTAGTTTAGTATCAGGTGGGGGGAGGGGGGTATCCTCTTAAGAGGTAGAAATCACCTGATAAATGTCTCTACCCTTATTACAGAATTTCTAATTAAGTTCAAATTTTTCAACTAATTTCTACCAAAATTACTAAAACCTATTCTATAACATTTCTTTCCCCTTTAAGAACGAACTCTGTGGGTTCCTAAATCTAATAAATTTTGTAAAATCTAGACAAAAGAATATGTAATGTCTAATTATAAAATCCATGTCTGTGTCTGGTTTCTAGTTCTAAGATTTTAATTGTAAAGTATCGAATTTGTTAAAGTCTGTATTAATTGATATCTTTTCTGATTAATTGTTTTATGCTCTGTATAGCTCTGACGTAAGTAACGCGAGTAACTGTTAGTAAAAAAAGTTTTCTTCAATCATAACTAATAGTATATATCCATGTCAGCTATGATCATGGTATAATTACTACATTACTCTAAAAGATCATGTGTAATATTAAATTACAAATTTTGCCGGTTAGCACATGTTAATTAATAAAAATTTTTCCCCAGTAGAGCAAAGATCTTGGAACTGTTGTTGTTCTTGGAGTCGACGTTCTAGGAGCTCATGGTTTTCATCATCATAGTTGGTGTCGGGTTCTTGGGGATTTAGTGGTCTTTTGTTTTTGGTGTCCTTATTCTTTGGCGTCTATGCTTTCTGTGTTTGGACATTCTTGCGGACTTGAACCTAGGCGTTGGTAAGTCTACTTCTTTGGTATGGGGCTTGGTATGTTCCGAAAAGGTCTTGTCTTGTGGTCCATTTTGTCGTAGTTATCAAATTCGGTGGTTTTGGTAAGCCTGGGTCTAATTCTTTCATTGGACTTTACTTCACTTTTCAGAGGATCTTGTTTTGCTTCACTAGATCGGGTCTTTGTAAATACAAAGTAATTGTTCAGTCTTGCATTCCATTTTAGTGTCAGCTAAGTAGAGTTCCCCAAATTCAAATCAAATCAAATATTGGATCAATTTGAATTTGATCAAATCAAAATGACACTGATTTGAATTTGATTTGATTCAAATATTTGGATTTGAATTTTATTTGAATTTGAATTTTTAATAGTAATTTTCAAATCAAATCAAATATTTGTCAAATCAAATCAAATTTGGCCAGATTTGAATTTGAACAAATCAAATATAGTCAAATTTGAATTTGAATTTGATCAAATATTTGATTCAAATATTTGAAGATCAAATCAAATTGTGAAACTCTACAGCTAAGTAAAAAAAATTTTTTTTTATATAACTTGGAATACGTTTATTAATTCCTTCTGTGTGGGCTTTGTCAGAGCTTGTCTGGTTTTATGGGACCTTTACTTGAGCCCTTTCGTCATTGGTTGCATTTAGACGTTAGTATTATTAAAGTTTATACATCTTTTTCGAGATCTCGAGTCAGACGTTAAAGAAACTCTATCTAAGTCTTGCAGTCCTCGAATTTCTTCTGAAATTAGAATTGTTGAAGTTAGTATTAGAGTGGAATAAAAGATTGAGACTGTAGATATGAATTTAGTGATTGAATTATAAGTAAGTAGGAGTAGGTTGTAATGATAAATTTGGGTTTTGGTATTAAGAAAATAGGATTAATGGTGGAAACAGGTTTGTAAATAGGTAAGGGTTTTAGAGATAGAATTCACAATAGAATCAAGAGTGTTTATAATTCGGGATTGGAAGTTCAATCACCTTTGTTCTAATCAAAGGTGCAGGTGGACCAAGTTTGGCAAAACGTTTACGAACTCGGTTGTTTAGCTTGGAATTCTTCCAAAGAGGTGACTGGGGTCCATTATTGTATTACGTCTGCTAAATGCGGTTACAAAAAATAAGGTGTTAGAGTCAGTATGGAGAATTGGGTTCAGAGTTAAAATTTGGGGTATTAGCAATAGATTTTTGGATAATTCGGGTTTAAGGATTAGTAAATTTAATGGAGATAGGATTTGGTTTTGTGGGTTATAAGGGATAAAGGTCTATGGTTAGGTTTAGGGATAAGAATTGAATATGTGAATGGTATAGAAGACGGGTTTAAATTAGAGTTGGAATGGGGTTGGGTAATTAAAGATGGAATTGAAAATTAGATTTGATTTGAAACGAGGATTCGAAAAATATGTATAGAATTTGAGAAGTGTTGATAGTTAAAATGAAGGTTTCGAATAGATGGGTTTTCGTGGTTTGTAATTAGGAGTAGAATCGGATTTTTATAAAAAAATATTTTAAACAAATAAAAAAAAAATTATTGTGAATAAATAAATAAATAAATAAATATATCAGTATATACTAAATAAATACGCATAAGAAAAAAAATTGTCTTGCTATAGCATATATTATGAGTACTAAAAATCAGGAGATGGATAAAATTCATTGCTTCGCTCTGCGATAGCATATATGTCATGTGATGCCATAAACTTCCTAATTTGGGTATTTTCAGCATATTTTAAAATCGAATAATGTCTTATATAGTATAATTATATTAATTCGTTCAAGCATTCCTTGCCTCAATTCAGTTAGAATTGGTTTTCTTTCGATAAATATAACAATAAATGTAAAATAATATTTTAAGCCTTTGCCTCAACTCAACAAGAGTTGGATTCATTGTTTGCAAAAATTCTGTATCTAAATTAACTACTGTGTTTCTAAAAAGAGTAAAATAAAATGTCCATTATTATTCTAATTTAGAATAATTTCAAAACCAGTTATCCAAAAGGAAGAGTCTGTGAATAATTTTTATAAGAGTAAGAAAAGTATTAATTTGTTTAAACAAGAAGTTTAGCTATGAAGCTGCAAAGTTCAACTATAAGTGTCCATGTTTCAAGTAAAAAATAATAGTTGTTTTCCATTAAAAGAGCAGAAATTGTTTTCACTATTCCATTCTATTGTAGGCAAAGTTGTTGTTTCTCTTATTGTTGCTTTTGTTTTGAGAATCTTTTATATTGTCTTTTTTTCCAAAAATAATATCCTTTGGATATTCTGTTCCTAAAGAAGAATACCATAATGGAAATAATCTCTAACGTTTTTAAATGTTTCCGCCAAAAGGCACCAAATGTTACAATACCGAAAGCCTTTTTTAATTCTAATAAAGTAACAATCACACGGCTCCTGAGATCCTTTACTTTGGGCGTGAAGCAGTGTACAAAAGGGAAGTATAGTTTCTTTTATGTCTGTAAGAAACTATACACTTCTCTAAGACAGTTCGGTATAAAACAACAAAAGATAATAGACAGTTTATTAATTTAACAAGAGGGCTATCCCAAGGTGTTTGTTTCTTAGAAATCCCAAGAGTTTATTAATAATAATAGAGAAGAGCAATAAATATAAAAGTAAATATAAAATACAATGTTTGGATCTGTTTAAAACTAAGGGAAATAAGATGAGTTTATATATCTATTGAGCTAAGCGTCGTTAAGTATCACTAAGCGTCGTTAAGCGTCACTAAGCGTCGTTAAGCGTCACTAAGCGACATTAAGTGTCACTAAGTGTTATTAAACGTCACTAAGTTATACCTCAATTTTGTATATCACTATTACTAAATACAGTTATTACAGTCAAGAACATTCAAAAAGCTACAAACTTTATTCTAAATAGAAGGAACCTTTATTGTTCATAAGGTTCTATTAAAAGGAGTTTTTAAACTTCGAACTTTAGATGGGAATATAATCAAAACTCCTATAAATAGAAGTTTTCTAAAACCATACCATAGTAAAGAAAACTCTTTCTAATCAGATTAATAGAAACCTAATGTTAAATATTATATTAATAGAAGGGTTATCAATTAAATGTTTATGCGTAGTATGCATAAAATAAGTGTGGGTGAGTGTCACGGAGTAAATTTAATGTTAAAAAATATTGGATGATCATTAATCCGTATACTGTGCCACATTTCATATAACAATTAATCATGCATAATTGATAATGCATAATTGACAATTATGATCGACAATGCATATCGGCAATTCACAATTGATCCAGCATACAATTAATCGTGCATAATCGATCATGCATGCTCTCATTAAACGGGACTTGGCTTACGGTGAAATCATTTAAACCCTGAGCAATCTATGAACAGCTAACAAATTTAAAAAATTGTTATATATTTCTAAAAATAGAAATAATCTACAAAAAAACAGTCAAAAATAAGAATTAATATTACTAAATATAGAAAAGATCTACAAAAAATAGTTAAAATAAGCAAAAGCAAATTGTCACCTATCTATGTATAGCTTGGGTCCTGTTAGGTAAAGTTATAGAAATCCCAATTTTAGTTTTTATAAGGTTTTTAAGTGTTCTGAACATTTTTACTTAGAGTATCTAATCCTGTTATTTAGTATGTTTTAAAGATATAAGCACTCTAGTGATCGATCACTACCAGTTATAGTTAGCAATATTCTTTATAATTTATATATATGATAATTTAGAAAATAACTAATAATCATCAAAGGTGATTATCACCTATGATCTACAATACAAAATCAAAATAAATGAGTAAAGGTTAATAGTAAAATTTAGTAATAATTTTTTTTTTGTATAAAAAAAAAAGTAGCATAGACAAAATTTTAGATTGGAAGCAATTTTAGCAATTTTGTAAAAAATTCTTTGTTTTTGTTACACAAAATTAATTTACACATTACATCTGATCCTGAATTTTAATTGGCAAATTGACTATAAGTAATATAATTTCCTATAATTTATTGATTTATTATTTAATAAATAATATAAGGACAGTATAAGGGCACTGACATTTATTACCTAATATCCATTTTCTATAGAGGCTTACAGGTAATATTTTCATCAAATTTAATTGGCTAAAATTTTTATATGAGGTAAGATTTAAAATATTATTTATAAATTGCAGCACCCTAACTAAAATACACAAACTTATGTTTTCTCTTGGCGGCACTCAAATATTTGTGTACTAACATATTAGCACGTTCTACATGCCATTTTTTATAAAAAATTTAATCTTAAATAGTTTCGGGGTTTCAGATAAGGTTTCGGGTTTCGGATGAGGTTTCGGAAACTATAATCCGAAGCCCGAAACTTTCGGATTTAGCAAAAAAGGTTTTGGTACCCAACTCTAGTGCATGATCATATAAAGAGTATACTATACCGTATTTTCGCGAAATAACGGACATGGGCGTTATTTGGAAAATTGCGAGGCTTCAAAATAACGTCCCTAAATAGCGCGCACCCATATATACAGTATATAATTACCGATTTTCTCTTTGCACAACTACTTATATATAATGCACATGTACCCACTTTTTACCTACCACCTACTTTAGGATTGTCCGGGGTCCTCTTGGAATCAGGGCATGACCCTGCCTTTTCACATATATAAATCTATGTGATATAAAACTATTTCCCAGAGAAACATAAATTTTAACTTTATAATCTGTTCACGAATTATGTGAAGGAAAATGTAATAGAGAACTGTATATACATAATTTGGTCATGTGATATATTGATAACATATATCAAAGAAATCAAAAACTATAAAAATTCCAATGCATGTATAACACACTTGTGAAGTGCAAGAGAGGAGACTATGTGTTTAAAAAGATTCTCATTTTTTTTCTGAATTTATTTTTATTTTTTCTGATGCATTGTTTTTGATGGCATGTGTATATGATCTAGAATTTTTCTTGGCGAAAGTGATCAGTGTTATAATTTGCAACACGTGTGATAGAAAAAATGCAAACTAACTTAATTGACAACTATGATCAGATTTATATTTAATCAATTGTTAACATTTATGAAAGCAGAGTTTATAGGTGCGAAATTTCTTGAAAAAGCGACAAACAAGTATTATAAATTCTCTTATTATACAAAACATGTAATAAAACTTAAACAAATGCAAGCTTTTTCGGTGTGAAATATTTTCTTTCATGTAATTGGGAAGTTGATTGTCCAATTAACTCATGAAAAATTTTGGTATTATTTCGGGAGCGTGCCTAGATAGGTTTGAATAAGTTAATAAACCCAAATATCAACAAAAGTCGCAATAAACAGAATACAAACCTTCCATGATAACACTTTACACGCTGCTTCAACGCATTTTGGGAAAGCATCAACAGTTCGTGGAATTATAATGTCTGTTAAACCAAGCATGCATATTGTGTTTTCGAATACATAGGATGCTACAAATAGTGATAATGAAAGTTCTGGGGGGATATTAGCTCATTATTAGCACCAAATTATAAAAGTTAGATAAACTATTCACCGTTTGTTTGGATCAAATAGATCTCAAACTTATGAATATCCGGACGCGCAACGGTTGGTAAGGCAAGATATGCACTGGTGAGTAATACCTTTGAGCAATATTCCAATTTCGTTAAATCATTCTTTCTTTTATTTGCGTTGTCATATCTTCCATTCTCCTGAATTAAAACTTCTTGACTAACTGACATGATAGTCGCTCTTGAGTCCATCCTTGGGCCACTTTTTGATTGAATTTGGGCAAGTTTTTTCAGCTTGTCATATGCTATAGATGAAACTTCCCCGCTGAATTGTGTAATAAAAATTAATCATGGTAAAGTATATAATAGTACCTGGCAGTTTAAACATACCTAGAAAATCGAATATCACCTTTCTCCATATATGCATTGCATAAAAGTGGGGTCCATATATATGAATTATATTCGGATTAAGTGAGAGATCGTGCCAACACATCATTTGAATATATATTATACCTGTTTATAAAAAATTAAATATTTAATATGAAAGGATTCGCATTTTGAAAATATAAATATGTTATGAAATCAGGAAGCTTTTCATACATGTGATTGAAAAACTGGTATGCATAACGAATATTAAAATTAAGGTTTGGAGAATCATGGACTGAATTCTTGTGCAAAGTTTGACGCAATATATCTAACGAAAACTGTAAAATAAAGTTAGTTTAATCTGGCAATCTTTTAATTGTGCAATAAATAAAGATGGGTTTCATGC
Organism: Gigaspora rosea; assembly: GCA_003550325.1. NCBI lineage: Eukaryota > Fungi > Glomeromycota > Glomeromycetes > Diversisporales > Gigasporaceae > Gigaspora > Gigaspora rosea. The sequence goes on along the minus strand of QKWP01000352.1, from coordinate 324,394 downwards.
GTGCGCATGATTCCTTAATCGTGCGCATTAATGCGCATTTTTCCCATCACTAGCAATAAACATGTAAACTTACACAATCTCGAAATTTGTTCAGAAATTCCATTACTTCGTCTTCAACGTCAATTGCAAATTTATCTATTCCAACCTTTTTTTCATTATCAAAATATATTGTGTCTTCATCATTCTCCATTTGTTTTTGTATATATGTGATCATAGATGGTGGCAGGTGTTGTACACATGAATTATTATGGAAATTTGCAACACCAATACTTAATGGCCTGTTAAAATAAAATGCATATTAATAGAAAATCAAATATAATATATCTACAATATAAAAAATTTCTTACGTTTTAGTATTTTTATTATTTTTGAAAAGATTAATAATATCAATGTCTTCCCATAGCCATTTATGTCCTTTCAATGGACACAAACGTAAATTTGTTAACAACTCTTGTGCAAGATCATGCTGGATATATTTAGGTTTGCTTCTTGTAACTTTGCGTTTTGGCACACTATCATTTTCTTTATTGTTATCCACGGACTCGGGAATAGGCGTTTGTTGTACTTCGTGATTCACAGATTCTAAAATATTATTATCCAGTATAGGGCTTTGATATACTTCAGGATTGCTTTGTTCATTGTTATCCACATTATTATCATAATTATCCACGGATTCTAAAATATTATTATCATCACCGACACCAGAATCTTTTACCTCGAGAAAGACATTTGTAAGTAATATCGGTACAGCCTCAGAATCTGATGAGGACGATTCTCCATTATAAAGTCCAAGATCACTATCGTATCCAGTGTCAAAAATTCTGACCTATGCATTGAAAGGAAGTCAGAGGATTATAAGATGTTTCTAGTAAGATAAATTTATGTTATATACTAGCCTTATTCAGAGGAGTCGAACATCCTTCTCCCAAATTTTGTCGTTTTCTTTTTAATAAAAAATCGCTTTCAATAATGTGCTCGTCTAATACATTGGATTTTATTTGACAATCTTCCTGATCCTGGATTATTTGAATAAGCAAGTAAATAATAATTATGATTTTGCTAAGTATGCGGGTAATTCATTTATACTAACTAGTTTTTCTTTCAATATAGTCCTAAACAATTTGGTTTTATCTCTCTCATCGCGGACATAAACACTATTCCAATAAATTTTCACTGAGGTAGAGTTGATAAGTTCGTTAAAATTTACTAATAATTTCTGAGCCTTCGTATTATTTTCAGAAGCGACGGTCTCCAGCGCTTTGTATAAAACTTCCTCTGCTTTAGCCTTTTGAACAAAAGGAAAATCTATTTTTTTATAAAATTTAACAAAAGTAAAGTTTTCATCGACTATAATTTCTTTCAAAAGTTCAACGTAAGCCTGTAGATAAGATATATATATTAATGTCCAATACGATGATCAATAAATTTGATGATAATATTTAACGCAAACCATAATGCCTAAAAAAATAAATATAGTAGTAAATCAAACGAATAATTTTGAGAAACAGTGTTTTATTTTTTAACCCGAAACTTTCTCCGGATAATTATAAGATCGCCACAGTATATAGCTATATTTGCTGGCAAAACACGGACAAATCCCAAATTCAAAAAAAACAATTGCTGTTTGTAAAAGATTAAATCAAAAAAGTAGTCTTAAAATTTTTGCAAATATATTATCTATAACAATAAGAATATCTACTATTTGTTTAAATAAAGATTATTAATAAAGTTTTTGAGAAATTAATTTGGGATGTATTTGGGATTTGGGCGCGGACAAATCCCAAACTATAGTAATTTGGGATTTTGCCAACATGTATATATATAGCTGTTTCGCCAACAAAACCAGAGGCAGACGAACCCCTCAGGATTTACAGGGCGGGGAAACACTGGATTTAAAGAACCAGAACCTTATAATATCCCTTGAAAATCGCTATTTGGCCATTTCGCCAACAAAACCAGAGGCAGACGAACCCCTCAGGATTTACAGGGCGGGGAAACGCCGGGTTTGAAAAAAAACACAAAAGGTAAAATCATACATACTTGGCCTTTCTGGCGCGTGGAAGAGTTAAAAAAATACTCGTGATGATAATATCTGATATGTTTATTGACGCGCGTTTACTAATTTCCCCAAGTTTCTATTGGTTGCAGATCATTCATATTTCCGATTGGACGAAGTCACCGATCCCTAATCATGTGATATAATCAACCAATAATATCGTCGTATCGCAAGGATCCAGGTGCCATAACGTGACTGACAACCAATCAAATTGTAATCTTTGATCGTGAGACTACGACGAGACAAAAACAAAGAAAAAAGTGAAAGCCACCAAAAATACAAGAAACCGGTGTCTAAACCTGTCTCGGAGCAATTTTACCTAAAGCATGTCGCCGTAATTAGCTAATTACTACAATACTTTACTACATATATTTTTACAAAGACTTTTTTGAAACCATAATTATACAATACAGTAGTAATAAATTTAAAGTATGGCGCTATAATTAGCCAATTATTACAATTATATTTATTACATACATTTTTACACAGAGTTTTTTAAAACCATAATTGTAATAATACTTGTCGCGGATGATCGTGAAATTGGATTATCATGAAATCCACGTGATCTCCGTATCATCGGATTTCCTAAAATTTCCGTAAATCGTGTAAACAATCGATCTAATCGATCTACATTACGTAATCAAAACAATCGAATGCTATAACCGGGGTCAGTGTTGTACATGGGACAGTTGGGACATACGTTGGGACATTTTGGGACATTCTGGGACAATTTTATAAATTGAAATTACTTAAAATTTTATTAAGATAATCTAATTAAATTTTTTTAAAAATGTGTTCAGCACTTAAAAAAAATATATAATCATATATTTTTTTAAATTAATTTATTAATTATTAAGGCTTGGGACATAGTTGGGACACTTGGGACGTTGGGACGTTGGGACATACCAAAAAAAGGCTGGGACAGTGAAAATGTACAACACTGACCTGGGTCCATATGCCTATATGCTGCATAAATCGTATTTTTGATACTGTATCTATATAGACCTTCTAACTGTATCAAAAAGGCGACCCTAACCCTAAACACGAGGCAAAAATTTTTTTTTTGTTAGTGGTTTTATAGACTCTAACCCTAAACACGAGGCAAAAATTTTTTTTTTGTTAGTGGGTTTATAGACTCTTTTTTGCTCGTGGTTAGGGTTAGGGTTTTATAGACTCTTTTTTGCCTCTTGGTTAAGGTTAGGGCTATGTCGCCTTTATGATACAGTTAGAAGGTCCTTTATATATAAATATCAAGAATGCATATAGGCATACCGACCAGTTATAGCATTCGATTGATTACGTAGTGTAGATCGATTAGATCGATTGTTTACTCGATTTTTGGAAATTTTAGGATATGGAGATCACGTGGATTTCACGATAATCCAATTTCACGATCATCCGCGACAATACTTATTATATGTAATATTATTATTACATATAATATTATTATTATATGTAATATTATTACATGTAATAAGAGATTGGAATTACCACAAAGTCCAAAAGGAAGAAAAAGAAAAAAAAGAAAAAGGACCAAAATTTGAAGAAGAACAAGAAAATGAAGCCACGAATAATCCTACTGGACCTGACAGGGTTAATCAAACGTTGAAGAGGAGAGAGTGGAGTGAATGCCTCAAGATTTAGGTTAAAAAATGGATAGAAATAGCAGTTGGTGGAACCAAAATTAAAGCGATCATGACGGGCCTCAGAACCAAGTCAGTGAACTCCCCTATGGAATATTACTCTTTAAGGGAGGGAGACGAATTCTGAATTGGCAGGTCACACACAGGTGCCTAGAGTAACCGGGTGAGCCGGTAAGGTACAAAGTACCGAAAATAATAATAGCATTTGATAATGTAACTATTTTTAGAAATAAAATTATGCTATGATTACCAATTAAAAAAATATATATATATATTATTACATGTAATATTATATAAATATTATTTTTTACTAAATAAATTAGTTCTCGATCGACACGTTAGTCACGTGCATCTTGTGCACTTGACAATTCGTTTATTCTGAATCAGATAAGTATCAAATTTTTTAAATATCCAAATCGATCCCTTTAACTAAGTACACTACATACTTGTTCTTACCATGATACTGTAAATGTACATATACAAGATCCCCAAAATAGTAAACTCACGCTTTATGAATATAGGTCCTTCTATTTGAGATGGTTTAATTCCTGTTAAGCACTTACAACCTCAACGACAAGGTATTGATTTTATCTTACTTGCAAAGAGAACTTATTTTAACTTACTTATTTCCTTATTTTATATTTATATATGACATTTATATATTTTGCAATTTTATACTACAATGCATGATTACAAATATGGTAAAATAATAAACTTAGCTACATAAACTAAACTTTGAGAAGGGCATCGTTCATCTTATCACTGCATGGTGCTTAATTGTTACATGATTAATATTATGAAAATCACATTGGATATCAATGTTTTATATAAGTTATAATATGTGACGATTAATGATGCCTATCTCTACTGATCTAATTGATATAACCTTATGGCCCCAGGTTCGACTCGATTGCATGCATAATTATGAAACTAACTAATCAACTATGGTGCTATATTATACTTTTATATTATTGCTATATTTACTTGTGAACATATTTACTATTATTATCTAGAATATGTACATACGTATGTTGTGAAAATTTACTCTACGTTTAAAAGTTACCATGATACATTACTATAACCAACTTAACTACTCTAACTTAACCCTAATAGCAGTAAGGCTTCGATTGAGGTGTGGATAGACTTGGTCTAAGTAACTAGGGTCGAAATAGAGCTCTAGATTATGTCATGAGACTCTAATATGAAATCACAGGATTTGGACTTTAATAGTTATCAGTTTATAATAATAACTAGTTTATACAATTATCTATCGAGGGGATAACACTTCTACTCTAATTTCGAAGGTTATTACTCTACAACATTGAACTCTAAAGTTTTGAACTCCACTAGGTTCTTGCTTCCAAGACTTACTTTCTTGCGAAGACAAAGGACATCGTATTTATACATTTTACATGACTGCGCTAATTCTATCTCTTACTTGTTCTAACAAGTTATAGTTCAATATATTTAATAAATTGGATATCCAATATGTTGCATAAATCTGATATATTGCATAAATTTGATTTTAATAAATCAAATTTATCAACTCTTCAAACCAGGTGAAACAGGTAACTCATTTACTATTAAGAAACTACAGTACTATATTCGGGGTATGTCAACTCGGCGTGACTTTATACCGTCACAATGTACAATATCTGCTATATATGAAAATAAATACCAAACGATAATTATTACATATAGTAAAATTATTACTTGTAATAATTGTAATAATAAATACTACCTGTAATAATAATTTTACATTATTACATGTAATAATATTTACAACATGTAATAAATATTATTACAATTACTACTTTTTGTAATAAATAATTTTTACATTATTACATCTTGCAGTTTGAATTATGGCGCCATTCATTATAATAATTATTACATGTACTGTAGTAAATATTACTAAATGTAGTAAATATTACTACATGTCATAATTTTTACTACATGTAGTAATCTTTACTACATATAGTAATCTTTACTACATGTAGTAATATAGTAATCTTTATTACATGTAGTGATCTTTATTACCTGTAGTAATCTTTACTACATGTGTAACATTACTTCATATACTATAACATATGACAAATATAAATATGTTATTAGTAATTTGTAAAAAAAATAATTACTGTGCTACCTGTCAAGTATGTCCAGACGTTTTATTCAGAAATACCGATACAGGTTGGTTTTCTGAACCAGATGTTTAAACACATACGCCATGTATAATGCAAGTTCTCAGTTGATATTTTAACCTTTTATTATATTATAAATAATAGTTAATGCGAGCTTATTCGCTATATTATTGCTAAATATTAAAATAGTATAAATGTAGTATATTATAGTTTAACGTGGGTTTATTCACTATATAATTGTTCTAATTTAGAGGTATTTTGCAGATCAGTATAGTATAGGTAAGCAAATCCGTATAGTATAGGCCGGGATAGGTATTACGAATATCAGTATGGTATGCGTAACCTGCTTGGTATGGTATGGGGGTGTACGATATCTCTTTAAAAACCATACCATACTAATCAGCTATTATATATAATACCCAGTTAGTATGGTATGGTTTCTACCCAGTGTTGGCATTGGACAATGATCAATAAAATTTTATTGAATTATTGGACTATTGGAATTCGGACCAATCCAAAAAATTCCAATACATATTGAGACCATTGGCATTGGACAATATCCAAATTTTATTATTAATTTATTGGATATAGTCCAATTCCAGTCCAATTCCAGTCCAATTTCAATTTAGGGGAGTAACAAAAATCAGGTGATTTTTTAGGGGGGGAGGGGGTAAAAAAAGTTGAAATTATATATAAGAACCTGACTATTTATATATTGAGGAAGAGGGAGGGGGGTAGGCCTCTGATAAAAAATAATCAGGTGATTAATGACACTGCCCTTATTCAATTTTAAATATTTAAAAAAATTTTTTACGTATCATTACTTCAATCATATTAATACAGTAATATCAATATGAGTAAAAAACCATATATTCTTATACCATATTTTCTTATTTTAGACCAAATGGCAGTTTGTCAGTCTTGTTTATTTTGGTATCACACAAAATTTCGTATTACTAATTTTTGTCCAATAAAATTTTACCACGTGATGAAATTCTAATTGGCTAATTTTAATGGGCCTGATCTCCTGGTCCAAATTTTTATTGGAATATTTTGGACTAGTTAAATGTTCCAATTCCAATTGGATAAATATTCCAATTCCAATAAATGCTAACACTGTTTATACTTAAAAAAACCGTACCATACTGATCAGCTATTATATATAATACGTACCCAATTAGTACAGTACGGTTTATAATTTAAAAAATCATACCATACTAATAAAGGTATTACAAATATCAGTATGGTACAACATGCCAGATCAGTATGGTATGAATGCAATTTATCAAACCATACCATACTGATCTACATTAATATCAAATTAGTACAATAGTATGGTACATATATTTAAAAATCGTACCATACTGATATGCTATTATATTAAATCTATATATTAGCAGAACAGTATGGTACGATTTGATAAAATCCACACCATACCATGCCATATGGGTCTGGTAGCTATACAATGAAAGTAGGATCGATTTTCCTGTCACGTGACTTTCCGGCATCAATTGTTTTTGAGAAAAAAATTGGATTCGTTAGGGTTTGGGTTCATGTGGGTGTTTAAAAGGTGCATTATATAGCAACATTGTGCAAGAAAATTTTTTTGTTAGGCCAGAAAGGTGATTTGCTAGATTAGTGGTCGTACCCTAGGGTACAATAATCGGTTAACTGTTAGGCTATCCGGATACCCGAATTATAAAACTGATAAACAGATAAATTATTGAGGTATCCGGTTAACTTAAGGTATTATATAGGATAATATAGGGTAAAATACAATTATAATAAAAATTTTAATTTGCGTATTATTTACATACTAGCATCACTCGGTGTAAAACTTGTCTACATCATAAATTTAATGTATTTTAAATAAAAATATGATTTTAATATTTCGTTTGTTTATTATATTTATTTAATAGGTGATATGTGTTCTTTCTGATTTTCATTTTGTATGCAGATCATGTAATAAATTACTGATAATAATTACTTATTGTTCTACATCATTTCTGAATTACGAAATTCTGAATTGACATGTGTTCTTTCTTAATTTTCATCTTGTATGCAGATCATGTAATAAATTACTGATAATAATTACTTATTGTTCTACATCATTTCTGAATTACGAAATTCTGAATTGACATGTGTTCTTTCTTAATTTTCATCTTGTATGCAGATCATGTAATAAATTACTGATAATAATTACTTATTGTTCCACATCATTTCTGAATTTAATTCTGAATAAACATGCATTCTTTCGCGATTTTCATCGATTGTGAAATGCACAGCCATGTAATAAATTACTGATAATAATTACTTATTAATAATTACATTGATTTTTTTCATTAATAATATATATAAAGATTATTCTTTTATTGTTTCATTATTTTTTTTTGTATTGGCGTAACAGAAGAACTTCTCATGCCTAAACAAAATAGGAATAACATAGCGATGCAAGTTTTTTATGTCGAAAAAGATAAATTTATGTTTGTTTCAAAAAAAATATTAATTATCTTCTAGACATGACACCTGACCAGATTCCTACCGTTGCCGAAAAACAAATGTGGATGTGTTCTACGCAGGGAATGTAAAAATTATTAATTATATTGTTAAATATATATGAATATTAGAACTATTCTTTTAATGTATGAAAAGTTAGCATTTAATGTGACAGATTAAAATGAAATCAGATTAAAATGAAACTAGGGACCTCTCTTGTTCACCTTTATTGCTTATAAACCCCACATATACTTATTATTAATAACCCTAACCCTAATGCTAAAAAAACCCTCAAAAATGTCCTCCAAAAAATTTTAAAATTTTGTCTAAAAAATAGAAAAATTACATTTTAATCCGATTTCATTTTAATCTGTCACATTTAATATTTAGGCGAGCATATAGTGATTTATTTTTATTCGTTTTTATAATTTTTTTACTTTATTTTATTTTTTTTTTTTTAACCTTTGACAGTCTCGTCGGTACCTTTATTAAATAGATACTTGATACATAATATAACTAAATTAATTATTTATATTTATTCTATCTATCTATCTTATAGCAGGTCCGGCATCACCCGAATACTTCATGAGCACCTTGGTGCGACCTGTTGCACTGCCTCACTGATGAGACAGACAACTTTGTCAGCCCTGTTACAGGCCAAACCAGAATGGATAATTTCCATTCTTTATAAAGTCCTCGATCATGGTTTCCCACCTCTTTTCAACATTCATTTCCTTATTTCCTCTAGGTCTTGACTCTTCTATCTGAACCGTTTCACTTTCATTCGACAAGTCACGTGATCTTTTCCGTCCATTTCCATTATCAGGTTTCTTTCTCTTGATCTTTGGGCTAATACTTTCTCCTTTTTCCCATATTGAAAGCATTTTACAACGCTCTAACCATATGAAGTCAAAGAAACCATTTCTCCATATGTAAAACAGTTGTTTCACTCTTTTCTTGTTGCCATATATTCTCGTAGAGCTCCACTAACTTTTGCTGTACACAGACCCTTTATATAACCTATACGCATCTCGTTACGTTCAATTCCTGTAGCTGGTAGTAGAATGTCTCTAAAATCATACAGACTTAATCGCTTCTTCGTTTCCTTCGATAGCTTCTGCCATACTGCTTCTGTTGCTACCACTTCAATATTATGGCACAAAAAACTGTATGCATCACACTCCACCAAGTGCTCTAAAGTCTCCAGCACTTCTTTCATATATGCAATACAGTTGGATAATATATAGATATCGGGTCTTCTTTTTTTTAACACCTCTAGCACTGGCAACTCATTAAAAAACACCTTGTACCAGAATGCCAATTTTTTGCTTTTCTTCAGTGTTGTGCATCTAATGCTTGTAAAACCTTTCAGAGTTGACCAAAATAAATGCCAATTATATTTCTCCTCACTTCCTTCTTGTTCGAAGTCTTGAACTACCTTCAATTCGCGCCATCTCGCGCTATTTTTGGCGTCAAAAACTTTCCTTAGAAATGCTCTTGTTCCTAACTTAACCCTATAATGCTTCCATCGTAAAGGACATTTAATCTACTGATTGTATTCTGGTGTCCCTATACTTGTTCCTCTTTCCGTTCCTTCTTTTGCTAAAGCGTCCGCCTTGTCATTCCACCTATCTTTGCTATGACTCTTTATCTTCTTTAGCTGTAGCTCTATACCTTTCGTCTTTACCATATCTTTGATTTTGATTAACCAATCAAAATACTTTTCTTTCATCCATTTTTTCCCTTCACGAAGTTCCAAATTTCTGCTCAGACCTGCTATTGCTCCTAAACTATCTGTTCTAATTACTATTTTTCTATTACTAGGCACTGTCAACAAAGCTAGCCAAATTGCTACCAATTCCGGCTTGGTTGAAGACGGCCATGCTTCTACTCTACACATGCCTTTTGTTAAGCATAACTTCTCTTCATTATCCACCTGAACCCAACCAGCTCCTATTTTATTTCCACCTTCTACAGACCTTAATGACCCATCTGTATAAAAAACTACTACATTACTATTTCGTTCTCTATTACTTTGGAGCTGTTGTTCAAGTGTTTCCTCCATTTCACGTCCCACCTTTTGCTGCCTAATCATCCCTACATCAATATCTTCTATCACCACGTCTTCTGCAATATGTTCTTTCTCTTTTGATATTGGCGCTTCTGGACGTACCATTTCTTCTAATATATCTGTTGGTATCAGACACACACGCTTCCCTTCTTTAACTACTGGCCTTGGTAAGCATGATAAAATCCTAGACTTCGTTAACTATTTCGCACACTCAGAGCTTCCACTTTCTTCTTGCCTTTTCAAATACTGTAAACTTTTACCAGGACTTTTTCCAAGCGAGTTTGTATCTTCTACCATTCTTCAATTTTCTGTTAAGATCTTACACTTTCTTTTTTCTATGATTCTTTTTACTACCAGCTCGTTCTCTTTTCCTCTAAGCAAGATCCACTCCTTCTTTCTGTTATCACGTGTCACTTCTTTTTTTGACATCTTTAGTGTGTACATACTGTTTGCGTCTCCTATCCATTCTTTTTTAACTGTTCTTCTATCTTCGTTTTGCAAAAGTTTACTTTCAACTACTGTAAACCATTTGGGCCTTTTCCCTCTTCGGACTCTATCTCTTGCCAACATAACTTGTTGCCATGTTAACATGTTTTTACTACTCTGGTCTAGCAACTGCTCTACAAAGAATATACCCGTATCCTGTAGTCCACTTATCAAATTCCTACTTCCCTTTTCTTCCTAAAGCAAATTTCTGATCGGATATTTTCCTCTATATATACTCCACCAATTTTCATCAAAACCAAAACTGACTTTTTACTCTCTCGCTTTGACCAATACTCGGCATACTAGATTGCCTTTCCATAACTATTGGAGCTCCTTATCTTCCTCACTCTTCCACTCCATATCTACTAAACCCGCATTAAGCAAACCTTGCTTTATTCTAATGTATACTAGCTTCAACACTATCCCATCATTGTTTAGCCGATTTTGCAATGCCGAAATCTGCTTAATACACAACTCCTGCTCCAACAATTTACATCATATCATTCCTCTGTGGGATATGATATAATTTCCAGCTGTTCTCGCCATTCCTATTTTGTTTTTGACTAATTGAAGGTACGGTTGCTGTACTTTTTGTAGTGCCGTCTCGCTTAGATTTGATACTTGTAAAATATAACATAATTTTGGTATCAAATATATATTATTCACATAAATCAGTTGACTAATCGTCATTTTTTTCCATCTTAAGGTTAGGGCTGTTTGTCTTATTATCTCTTTTGCTTTATCTTTAACTAGCGACTCTTTTAGTCTTTCATTCAACCAAATTCCTAACATTCTAACAACTGTATTCTTTTTTGCTGCCTTGATAACTATCTTATTAATTTGAATATCTTCGCTTTCCTCTTTCTTTTTTTTATTCATTACCAAAAGCTTGCATTTGCTCTCATTTAGCTGTATGTCATTGATTACAAAAAATTCATTTGCAATTGCTAGAATTGACTCTATTTCTTCTTTACTCTTCCCTAACCACGTTGTATCATCGGCATACGCTATCGCAGCTTGTCTTACTCTTTCTACGCACTATGTACCTCTTCTACTATCTACCGGAATTTTAACTTCTGCAATATACCCAAGTCCTTCTTCTTTTTGTATTTTACACAGTAACGGATCATAAAATACTCTCCACATCAACGAAGACAGAACTTCTCCCTGATCTATTCCGTCTTCCGCCACAAAAGGACTTGTTAAACCTTTCTTCGTTATCACTCGCATTTGTCGTTTATCGAACATACTTAATACAAAGCCAATTGTTTTTTCCGGGACCTTTATTCTTCTTAATGCTAATTGTAGCATTTCCAAAGATACCGAGTCGTATGCTTTCCGCATATCTTGAAATACTATCCACATTTCCTTGTTCTTTTCTTTCGCATCTTCCATCAATGCATTTATTATCTGTACCGGCTCTTCTGTCGAACAACCCGGAAGTGCAGCAAAATTTTGACCTTTCAGAATATCATTTTCTTTTATAATCTTTGTTAATCTATTCGTTATGATTTTTGTAATACACTTCCTGAAGGTCTCTAACAAGGCTATTGGTCTTACGTTGCTAAGGCTTAATCCCCAGTCTGTATCCTTTGGTATCGCATACAATTGCATGATTTTCTATTTATCTGGTACATCTCCTTTACTCCAACATAAATTTGCAAACCGTCTGAAAATTTCTTGCATCTTCTTACTCCCATTTTTGATCAAAATGTAACTTATGTTGGACACTTCTGGTGCTATCGCCGTTTTAATTCCTTTAAGCATCTGGTCCCATTCGGCTTCGGAATTTTTTTACTTTATTATTATAGAGTTACTTTATTTGATTTATGCATTAATACTGTATAACAATTATATAAATATCTTATCTGGATATAACTGTTGTCCTTTCATTTGAATAGGATATAAAACCGGTTATTAAATTTTGTTAAAGGTTACAACCTTTCGGATAAAAAGTTATGCGGGTACGGCAAGCATATAAGAAACTCGTATCCAATAGATTCCAAAATAACTGTTACACAAATTATTTATATGGGCAATTGAAAATTTGATATACGATTGTAGTCTAAAAATCAGCAATTTCACTATCTGTTTAACCATAATAAATTAAACTCAAGGCACCCCCCGTTTATAAGTAAAATTTCTTCGTTTTGAGTGTTTCTAGTTGAAAACCTTTTCTAATCGTTTTTGATCGCTTTCCCCAGAAAGTTTTCATAAGAACAAAGGTAGGGCGTTTAATAATTGGCTAAGTTTATTGAGTTTCTACTACGTTTAAATTATAAAGCCAAACAATAGATTTATAAATTGTTAAACCGTGAGGGTTATACTAACATAAAACTTTATACATTTATTCAACAGGCTACGCAATATAAATACTTTAACACGGTTTATTTTACCTGAACTACAACACATATGTATTATATATCAATATCAAATAAAAAAGAAATTATCTCTTATAATAAATACGATGGTAATTACAGTAGTGATACAAATCGATGAAAATTTTTCAATCGATTATTTGATAGATCATTTTATCCGACTAATCGATTAATCGATTTTATTCAACTAATTAATTAGTTGGCCAATCGATTAATCGACTAATCGATTAATCGATTAGTTGACTGATCGATTGACCAACTAATCGATTGGCCAACTAATCGATTAGTTGAATAAATAATAAACGAAACTTGGTAAAATACACATAAGATGGCAATTGAAACAGCCGGGTTGATATTCTTATATGATCGGTTGATTAAACAACCAATTGTCTAGTCAATTAATTGATCAATTAACTAGTCGATTAATTGATTAGTTGTCCAATCGACTAATCGATTAGTCGACTAATCGATTAATTGACTAAGTTGGGTCTGTAAAATTCAAATCGATTAGTTGTCAACTTTACAACTAATCGATTAATTCGATTTTCAATTCGTATCACTAAATTACAGTAGTATAGACTATAGAGTAGTAGCATGTTAGATGTAACACGTTTTCAGTAAATTCTAATGGTTGAAATGATAGAATAAAAATTACTTTAGTATTAAAAATGCTTTGCTTTCGTTAATAATAATTCATTTTTTCGCGTATTTCGCGTATCGAGAGAATTTTTAATTGATTTGATTGGTTAATAATCACGTTTGGATCTACATCAATTAGCCAATCACACAAATGTTATAACCCGTAATTTTCCGTAAAAATACGAGTTTCTTATATACTGGTACGGCACTATGCTAGATAAATACGATTTTCGTTTGTTTTGAATTTCTTTACGTTACACCTGATTCTGATTTTTAATTGGCTAATTGACGTCGGAATAACATAACCAGAAAATTGTTCAAGAATTAATTGAACATTAATGTCTACAAAAAAGAAAAATTAGTATGATAAACTTGAAAAATATATCGTGTGTAAAAACTTATATTAAAGATATCTAGTCCGCTTATCAATTATTCAAGGAAACAAATATAACAATAAAAAAATGTAAAAATTGTATAGCTACCAGATCCGTATAGTATGGTGTAGATTTTATCAAAGCGTACCATACTTTTCTGCTAATATATATATTTAATATTAGCAGATCAATATAGTACGGTTGATAAAATTGCATCCATACCATATTGATCTGCTATTATATTAAATATATATATATTAGCAGAACAGTATGGTACGCTTTGATAAAATCCATACCATACGGATTTGGTGGCTATACAATTTTTACATTTTTTATCGTTATATTTTTTCTTTAAATAACTGATAAGTGGACTAGATATCTTTAATATAAGTTTTCACACATGATATATTTTTCAACTAATTTTTCTTTATTGTAGACATTAACGTTCAATTTTGATAATATATTGTAGACATTAACGTTCAATTTTGATAATATATCAAAAATGAAAGAATCAAGCTTGAACAATTTGCCGGTCACGTGATATTCTGATGTCAATTAGCCAATTAAAAATTAGTATTAGAATCGTTTGATTAGCAAAACTCATATTTATCATAAGATTTATACTAGAAATCATCTTTCTGGCCTAGCAAAAAGTTTCCTTGCACAATTTTGCTATATAATGCTTCTTCTAACCACCAACATGGATCCAAACCTTAACGAAATCAATTTTTTTCTCAAAAACAATTGATGGCAGAAAGTCATATGACAGAAAAATTGATCCTACGTCCTGTCAATTTCATTGTATAGCTACCAGATCCGTATGGTATGGTATGGTGTAGATTTTATCAGATCGTACTATACTGTTCAGCTAATATATAGATTTAATATAATAGCAGATCAGTATAGTACGATTTTTAAATACTATTTTGACTATATTTATACTATATTTATGTAGTTCAGTATGGTATGGTTTTAAAATTGCATCCATACTATACTGATCTGGTATGTTGTACCATACTGATATTCGCAATACCAGTATAGGCTGAATTTAAGATCTATACCATGCTGATTTGCTATAATCTCAATTTTGTAAATTTGTTCAACCGGGCAAATGAACATGTGCTGCGAAGCGGCATGTGTTTATTTGCTTGGTTGAACAAATTTACCGTTATTCAAAAATTTTTGCCCAATAATGTATACTTATTGTCTGCTACGTATTCAATAACTATATATATATGGGGTCTTTGTTTTAAAAATAACCTTATGGGACTATATAGATCTTATGGATAAAAATTAAAGTTTCCAGCCACCCATAGTAATCCAATTTAGATAAACTTTTTTTTATTTTGTAAAACTCACTATACTCTACAAAATAAAAAAAAGTTATTTAAATTGGATTACTGAATGGCTAGAAATTTTGATTTTTATTTATAAGATCTACCGGTACATAGTCCTTTATAAGGTCATTTTCAAGGCAAAGATCCCATATAATATATTATAATTTATTTGGCTATATATATAATATTATAAATTTAGCAATATGTATTATATTATATTATATATATCTATAACAATAATTATTATAATAATAATTACAACATGTAGTAATTACTACCTGTAATAATAATTGCTACTTGTAATAATAATACAACAGGGTGAACCCTACGCAGTTAGCTAGTAATACCTGCTATGCAGATCACATGAGAGTGAAATTCACATTAACTTATAAAATACACTATGCTAACACAAATTTCACCCAAACCCTATGATCAAAGTGGGTTTTACTAGCTAGCTATGCAGGTTTTACCCTGACATATAATAATTACTAATTATTATAATAATAATTGTCGTGGCTAAAGCTGGAAATGGCTGAAGCTGAAAATTTTAAATATTTTAATATGAAATCTACAAAAAATTTTGGGATGCATTTTGTACGATTTTTTTTTATAGTTAGATTAGAATTTAGGGTTAGGGTTTATAATAAAAAAGTATAGTTGGATTTTAGCAGGGCTTATAGTTTTAAATCAAGACCTCTCTAATTTCCAGCTTCAGCCATTTCCAGCTTCAGCCGTGACAATAATTACAACATGTAGTAATTACTACCTATAATAATAATTGCTACTTGTAATAATAATACAACAAGGTGAACCCCACGCAGTTAGCTAGTAAAACCTGCTATGCAGATCACATAAGAGTAAAATCTACATTAACCTATAAAATACACTATGCTAACGCAAATTTCACCCAAACCCTATTATCAAAGTGGGTTTTACTAGCTAGCTGTGCGGGTTTTACCCTGATATATAATAATTACTAATTGTAATAATAATTACTACTTGTAACAATAATTACTACTTGAATAATAATTGTCATGGCTAAAGCTGGAAATAGCTAAAGCTAGAAATTTTAAATATTTTAATATGAAATTTACAAAAAATTTTGGAATGCATTTTGTACGATTTTTTTTATAGTTAGATTAGAATTTAGGGTTAGAGTTTATAATAAAAGAGTATAATTGGATTTTAGCAGGGCTTATAGTTTTAAATCAAGACCTCTAATTTCTAGCTTTAACCATTTCCAGCTTCAGCTGCGACAATAATTACTTGTAATAATAAGAGCAATGACATTTATTACGTAATATTTTAGGGGGTAGGGGTCAGACAAAATCTTATATTACACAAACTAGACTACTAGCCAATCAAAATCAAGAATTATTTAACCATAATTATAACAAAATATAGAATAAATATATTTTTTCGTGTAACAAAATTGGCATTTTGATTGGCCTTAGATGAGGGTAGGAGGTAAGCCTCTATAGTAAATAGATATTACATAATAAATGGCATGGCCCTAATTATTACTTGTAATAATAATTACTACTTGTAATAATAATTACTACTTGTAATAATAATTACTACTTGTAATAATAATTACTATATATAATAAAATATATAATATTTACTACATATACCAGTAGTAATATTATTGCAATTACTACTTTTTGTAATAAATAATTACTATATTACTACATATTACAATTTGAATTACGGCGACATGCTTTAATTTTATCTATAAGACACCCTAACCAGGACCCCGAACAATATATATAGAGGTTACATTGAAATTTTGGCTAAAAAGGTTACTTTTTTACAAAAATGTTATATTTGAAAAGTGGATATTGGTCAAAAGGTTATATTTAAAAGTGTATAAAAGCTTTTAATGTTATATTATTAAAAGTGGATAAAATTAATCAGTTTTAAATAGGATATTTAAAATTTGGATAAAGAAAAAATTTTTTAAAAAATCTTTTTTGAAAAAAATTTTTTTTTAAGAAATGAGAATTTTTTAAGAAAAATTTTTTAAAAAAAGTGTTGTTATATTTGATAATTGGTTAAAATTTATTAAATATTAAAGCTTATGTAAAATATGGTTAATTAGCTCTAATAAAAAGTTGATAAAAATTTTAAAAAGTTTATATTAAAGCTAATATAACCTTTATATGTATTGTTCAGGGTCCTCTCTAACCCAAACCTCTAACTAACCCTTACTTTAATTTTAATTAAATAATAAAAAACATATAAAGGCACCTTGCTTTAACGGTTCCCAAATTTGGACTAGACATACTTCGCATAGCTAAAAAAATATTTGTTAGATGTTTTTGATTACAATAACTTTGTTTAAATAGATAAGTATATAAGTTTTTGCCTTATAATTTATTTGAATTTTCTAATAGTAATAATATAATAAAAGCTTTAAAGTTAGAGCTTCCAAAAACATGAATGAAAAACTGATCATTTAGTTGCGTGATTTTTTAACTTATATAAACAGAAAAATTCATACTGAAGTTGAGTTTTCGAATACGTTAATTTTATTCAACTTAATTCATTCAAACCAAATTATTAATTTAGAACAGGTGAAACTTGAGTTGTAAAATAGTGAAATCCACTTTGTAGATTGGGTTAGGGTGAAATCCATGTTTTATTATATTTTTATTATATAAAAGCAGATTTCACCTTCACTGATGATCATAGCAGGTTTTTATTAATTTTATTATCGTCCGGAGTGTAGCAACGGACTTTTAGTATTTATGCAAGATGATATAAAAATTACATCTTTGATCTATTTTGTCCAAAATAGTTACCTTTTTGATGTATCTACGTAAATGCTATGAAGATCACATCAGAAATATAAGTTGGAAATTTTTTGTCTGTCCACATGTGTGTTTGAATTTGCAACAAAAAGTATACATGCTTATGCGTTTGTGTTATACAATAATCATCATGTGCTCCGGACACACAATGCTATACATTAGCTTAGTTAATAATTGAAACTAAATATAGATTTAATAAAAAAATTTACACAATTGCAAGTTCAATTCTAAGTTGAGAATTGGAATATTTATGTTCTTGATTTATAATAAATAACATAAAATGTATTTTGACAAATCAATTATATAACTTTTATTACTATTTAATTTACCCAATAAATAAATGAAAATACAATATAAAGCTGTATAGTTTTACTTACTGGCATTAAAGTTATATTCTCTTATTTATATATCAAACATGTTTTATTTTTAAGTCTTATTTTTTTAGACAAAAATATGCTTATTAAGTCAAATAAATGCTATCTATGCAAATTAAAAACACTAGATTGAATATCATATGTATGAATAGAATCTTAAATATGCATTAATGCACATTAATATGCACACATGAACTGCATTGTGTGTTACTCTCTAATCATAATGTTTAATTAAGATGCACCCAGAATTTAGAGAATTCAAACCAAGATGCAAAATAAAAATATTGAGATTAGATTGGTATAAATAATTTATAGTAAAAATAAATATAGATGCTAGTGAAATTAAATCAAAGCGGTGAAATGATTTCACTATTTCACCAATCACCAATCGGCAATGGTGTAATTGGTGTAACTAGTAAATTGGTGTAATTGGTGTAATTGGTAAATTGGTGAATTGGTGAATTGGTAAAATAGTATAGTGAATTTGTGAATTGGTGAAATAATGAGATAGTGAATAATGAAACGGCAGAATAGTGAAATGGTAAATTTCCAGAGTCTGAAATTATTTCAGTCTGGAATTAGGACTGTATTTGCTTTTCAAAAGTTAGGTTTTTGTTCAAATTTTTACATTTATGTTTTTACAAGTACACTTAGAGATCAAAACTTAAACTGTTTAAGTTCGAATTTAAATGCAAAATGCACAATATAAAAATAAATTTTGTAAAATAACAGAAACAAGTAACTTTACTTTAATTTTATTCTAACTAACCAAATTCATTGCTTTCGTTGAAATAAATGAAAGAAAAAGTGCTTTTTTTAGAAAACAATCAATTCATCAATTCACTGTTTCAAAATCCACTAATTCACTATTTCACTAATTCACCAATTTACTATTTTCACCAATTTACCATTTTACCAATTCACCAATTTACCAATTCATTAATTTCACCAATTCATTAATTTCACCAATTTTACCATTTCACCAATTTCACCAATTTCACTATTTCACCAAAATTTTATTTTGGTATAATTCTAGTAAAATTATTTCACTATTTCACCTGATGAAATGGTTTAATTTCACTAGCATCTATAAAAATAAATACAGAGAATATTTGAATAAAAAAAATAATTTTACAAATTTATTTAACTAATACAGTGATGTACATGGACAGTCGTGAACATAAGTTTGGACAGTTTTGAACATTTTTAAGCAAAAAAATAAATTGAAATTACTTAAAATTTTATTATAATAACATGATTTAAAATTAAGTAAAAAAGATTTATCACTAAATTTTACATATAATTGTATATTTTTTAATAATATATACTTTATTATAAGACGCATGAACACTATAGACACTATGAACATGAACGTAAACATGAACATGGACAAGCCAAAAAAGGTATAGACATAGAAACATGATATCACTGAATTAATACACAAATTTCTGAACTAAATATTTACGCCTAATCAGATAAACTTTATTAGTATGGGTATTAGAAATAGAATTGTAAACTTTATATACCGGTAATGGTTGGTCTATGATAACCCTAAACCTAAATTAATAGTATTTAAACATTAGTCCTAATCTCTAAAATACAGTCAGTGTCTAAAGAATAGATAGGAAGTAATAAAAAAGTATTATGAAAAATTTTAAATTATAATTTGAGTTTATATAATTAAAATAGTACTTATTAAAAAATTGGATGATTCTTGCTAAAATGCCTTCTACAAGATTATGTGTCTGATACAGTAATATTGTGCAGATTTCACAGATTTGGTAAATTATGTAAAATAATGTGAATATGGTAATGAAGATTTAGTTGGTATAATGGAAAAAAAGAATAAATAAGTAATAATTGTCTATATCTAAAGTAGATTAAATCCATTAGGACGATTTTTGGAATTTATAAGTAGAGCATATTTTTTAAAAACTTTAAAACTAAATAACTTTTAATTTACTATCTGGTTTAAATAATTTTACTACCAAAATATTCACCTCTTTGAAACGATTCCAACAAGCCCAAAATTATTAAAATCCAATCACAGAATTGTAAGATAATGCTCTATCAAATAGTAATGCATCTGGATGAGGTTGATTGGTTAGATATAGGTCTAACCAATCAACCTTACGTTCTAAGTGCATTATTATTTAATAGTGCATTATCTCATAATTCTGTGATTGAATTTTAATAATTTTGGGCTTGTTGGAATTGTTTCAAAAGGGTAAATATTTTGGTAATAAAATTATTTAAAACAAACAATAAATCAGAAGTTATTTAGCTTTAAAGTTTTTCAAAAATATGCTCTACTTATAAATTCCAAAAATCAGCCCATATACAACTTTATATTAGCAATTAAGTATAATAAACTACAACAAAATAATATATTTAAGAGCAGCCTTCTATCCAAATTTCAAAATAACCTTTGAACTCTTGCTATTTTTTTAACAATAAAGTTATTTCTAGGCTTCCGCAAAAATTACTATACGATTTTGGAATTTTTGAAGGCTATAAACCCAAAGTTGCACAATTGGTGCTTGAACCGAAATCGGTATGTAGAATTAGCATAATAACTCCGCTTTCAGAAAATATGCTTCATTTATATCTCACATGCGCTTGCTGCTAGTAGTAGGCCTTTAAAGTCAGACGGGTATGGGCCTGAGCCCGTCAAAAAATACCCGTTTGACTTTAAAGGCCTGCTGCTAGCAGCAAGTGCACGTGAGGTATAAATGAGGAATGTTTTCTGAAAGTAAGTTTATTATGCTAATTCCACATATCAATTTCGGTTCAAACACCAATTGTGCAATATTGGTTTTATAGCCTTCAAAAATTCTGAAATCGCACAGGTAATTTTTGTGGAAGCCTAGTTATTTCTGTATTTATCTTTTAAAAAATAAAATAAAAATAATAAAAAATTTTAATAATTGTCTTTATTTCATTATAATTATTTTATAAAGATTTTATTTTCAATTGTAATTATCTAACTCACTAGCACAATAATATAAAAGCTTAATCAACCCTTATATGCCTAAAATCTATATTAATATATTTATTAATTATATAAAAAATTTTTTTTAATATATTTAAATTTGAATTATGGTTTGGTACAGAAAGATTTGTACCTCAAGCACTAAAATTAATTTTGTCTATATAGAAAAGTTCTTCAATTTTAACAATTTATTTATAATTTTTTATGCCAAATAAAGTAGGTTCTGGGCTATTTTTTGATATATTTTTTGTTGTTATTTTATAAATAACTTGTTGAGCAATAAATTTTTGAAAAAATTCAATTAAATTAAAAAAAACTAGATTTTTTTAAAAAATTTTAGATTTTAGGCATTTTCGCAAGCTATATGCAGTATAACAGTATTGTACTATGCAAGTGCGTAGCCCTGCATATGCTGAATATATTACTAAAATTTTAGCTTAATTGAATCAGTAGTTGTCGAAAATTAAATTTTTAAAGTTTAATGCTCAATTTACTATATACAGTTACATCAGCAAATTTATAATAGCGTAATCTTACATAAGGTCTTACAAACTGAAATATAAACAAAAAAGTAAATTTATTCATTGCCCCATGCGATGCGCCTTATATGTCGCTCTCCCAATCAAATTTCAAGATCAGGTATAACATTACACGATCAAAAAATTCAAAACAAACGTTCGTTTTGTCAAAAATCGTTTATAACTTAAAATTGAGTATATGAAACTACTCTTAGGATTCTAACAAAAAAAATTCCTTGCAAAATTTTACTATAAAAACCCCTTCTCGCCCATACACACAATCTATACCTCACCCTAACCCTATCCAATGAAAAAACAGGTTATTTTAATTGTTTTGATTTTACGTTACACCTGATTTTATGATCTGCGGCAGGTGCGACAATATCGCACGTACGATATATAAATTATTTCTAAACAAAATATTACGTAATATATTTCGAAATATTTCAAAATTTCAATATTTCAAAATATTATGAAAATAATTTTGAAATATTTGAAATATATTACAAAATATTTCGAATCCTTTCAAAATATATTATGAATATTTCAAATTCTTTCAAAATATATTACGAAATATTTCAACTCTTTCAAAATATTTTAGGACTAGGAAACCAAGCTGGATCAGTATATCTGTAACCTGGATTGCGCATTAGACTGATTTTTCGAAATAGTTCAAAATAGTTCAATGTTGTTCAAATTCTGTACTACAAGATCAAATTAGATCTTTTGTTTATAATTAGAACTTCTATTTTGTTTTTTTTCGCTTTTTTGTTTTTATTTTGTTTTTTATTTTTGTTTCATTTTTTGTTTTCGGTTCGTTTCATTTGTTTTTTTCAATTTTTTTTTTATTTATTATTTTTTAATTTTTTTATTTTATTTTTATTTCAGCACTTTACAAGGAAAACAAACACTTTTCAAAACCTTGCGCATGCAAACTACAACTTCTGACACTTTCAAGAACACACTCTAAATTTTCAGAAACGCTTCTTTAGAGAAATGGTCACAAGTTTTTGCAAGTTTTTGCAAGTTTTTGCAGGTTCTTGCAAGGCTTCACTTCATTTATTTTTGTTTTTTTTGGTTTATTTTTAAAATTTTTTTTATTAATTTATTTTATTTCAGCACTTTGTGAAAACAGAACCCTTATTTCCTAGCACTTTGCAAGAAAACCAACCTGAACTTTTCAGCACTTTGCGACTTTTTTGGCATTTTGCAAGAAGCTTTTACAATTTCAGAATTTGCAAGAACACGAACTCTTACTTTAAAAAAATGAAGATTTGGGACTTCGATTATTTTTTTTATTAGACTTTTTGTTTTTTCATTTTTTTTTATTTATATTTTTAATTTTTATTTTATTTTATTTATTTCTGACTTCTACAGCACTTTGCGACTTTTCTGGCACTTTTTCTAGTACTTTGCAAGAATATACTAGATTTCTCCGGCAATTTGCAAGAATACCAACACTTCTGAGAAATGTTTTTTTATTTTTTTTCACTTTAAAAAAGAAAATGAAATGTCATTATAGCCAAAACAAAAGAAGTAATCAAAGCGAAAATGATAGAAAACAAAGAAGCAAAGATAATAGCTAACTGTGAGGTGAGCGAAAATAAGTGTATAGGGCTAGTTTTTTGTATATAGTATATAATAGAATTAGATGCGACAAAGTGTGAAAGTATTTAAAATAATATGTAATAATGTAAAAATAATACTGTAAAGAATGTATAATAATTAAAATATAATATATAATAAAGAGTTAATATATATGTACCAAAGGTACATGTACCCATATTATATGACTCATGATAATAGCTTCAAATTTAATAATAATATTTATCATAATAATTTATTTATTTATATTACACTAAAATAATAACTAACTTACATTTTTCTATTTACAACTCTAAACCCTAACACTAATCACATTCACTTTATCTATTCAAAACCCTAACCCAATCCGTTTATCACTTCTAACTTAACCCAATCTGTTCTAACTTTTTAGCCTAATACGTTTTACTCATTTCGAACATTAAACCCAATTCACATATGAAACAACATGTGAATAAACCGAATAACAACAAAAAAAGGAAACTGTAAGTGGCGAGTTTACCAAAAACACTCCAATAACACGACAATACAGACTGGCGACTTCTTGCGACATTAGTATCTAGGTTAAAAAAAGTTAGCTAACGTTAACCAAAAAAGTGAAGTCAACGTCAAACGATAGTACTGTAAAACCAAAACCCCCTTCCAAAGCTCAACATAATGAAAACTGACCATAACCCTAACCTTTAGGCCTTATGACTATTAGAATAAAATTACATTTGCGAAACCCTTTACTAGCAACAATATGATAGGAAATAAAATTACCTGACAAAAACTTCAATAACTACAAGTGAAAATCCACATCCACAATAATACTGGTAACGACAGCATATGCGAACGATCCAAATTGCAACAGACCTTTGCAACTATAGATAGTGGTGAAATGAAATTTTAATTTTGTAAATTTCAGCGGTTGAAAATTAAATTCAACTGTTGAAACCGAAATTATTTTCAACAGTTGAAATTAATTTAATAGTCAAAATTAATTCAACGGTTGAAATTAAATTAACCGACAAAATTAATTCAACTGTTGAAATTAAATTAACCGTCAAAATTAATTCAACTGTTGAAATTAAATTAACCGTCAAAATTAATTCAACTGTTGAAATAATTTAATACAACATAGTTAATATATATAGTGACTGGACTCGTATTAATTTGTGACTCGCTCCGAAGAATGCTCGAATCATTCAAACTTCGAGTTTTATTCAAGTTATTCGAGTCACATAAATTAATTATCGTAAATAGCTAATTGAGAGTTACAAAAACATACTTTAATTCATGTATTATAAAAAGCGAATTTATTTAATTATAAAAATAAAAGCAAATATCTCAAATTACAAATTACAAAGCAGATACAGTGGTTAATTATATTAGCCATCATTATATGAGACACCACACTTTTTTCTATTATCCAATATAATTTTATAGATCGAAGTTATACCATCTTTTTTTCAAAATAGTCCTAGACGAAACTTTTAGAATGATCTTCAGAATTATATGTACCCGTAAACTGCCGTATAAACAGCCTCCCTACATATCAGACCCCCTCTCATTTTTACTAATAATTTTCTTTTTTCTACTAATTAATTTTTTTGGTGGAATGTACCAGATTCGGGCTGTTTATACAGCAGTTTACGGTAGTTGTACTTTGACTAATTTCTTCGTAATAAGATTCTTCATACTCATTGTCACTTTCGTTTTGCGCCATATTTGTATGATGAATTATTTTTAAAAATCTTGATTTATTTTATTAGAAATTCGCAATTACAAAACAATCTTTATTTATCATAAAATTACTAATTATTAATAATTAATATTTTGAATTTCATAAGAATTGCGATCATGTAATTATTACTTATAGATGGAGTATATAGTAAAGCTGCTGGTGAAACTAATTAGTTTCACCAGGTGAAACTGGTGAAACTGGTGAAACTTAAAAAGTGATTTGGTGAAACTGGTGAAACTAGTTGAAACTAGGTGATATAGTGAAACTGGTGAAACTGGTGATACTGGTGAAACTGGTGATACTGGTGATACTGGTGATACTGGTGATACTGGTGAAACTGGTGAAATTGGTGATACTGGTGATACTGGTAATACTGGTAATGTTTAAAATTTTTCAAAAAATTAACTTTGGTTTAAATGATTTTTAATTAAAATGTATTATTTTGAAATTTATTAGTAATAAGGGAAGTGCAGTAAATTACGTGATTAGGGTTTACATAGGTCCTGACCCCCCTCCCCCTAGTGATAGGACTATTGACCAATCAAATTTTATAATATTTAAAAAAATCTCAAAAACGTCTTTGGGCTGAAAATAAGCTACCCCACAATTGACAAAAGTCGCTACATAGTAAAGTCTAAAATTTGCTAAGTAAATCGATTAAAATTGATTAAGTAACCTTATTCAGCAGGTCAAAATACACTTACCACAAAATTTTTACAAGGATTGAATAATTTTTTATTAATTGACTTTTGATTTTTACGTTCGACGGAAAAATTAAAATTTTTAAAAAAATATATTCGCCCCAAAATTGACAAACGTCGCTACATAGTAAAGTCTAAATTTTACTAAGCAAATTGAAAAAATCGATTAAGTAACCTTATTCAGCAGATCAAAATACACTTATCACAAAATTTTTATAAGCATTGGAGAATTTTTTATTAATTGACTTTTGATTTTTACGTTCGACGGAAAAATTAAAATTTTTTAAAAAAATATATTCACCCCACAATTGACAAACGTCGCTATATAGTAAAGTCTAAATTTTACTAAGCAAATAGATAAAAATCGATTAAGTAACCTTATTCAGCAGGTCAAAATACACTTATCACAAAATTTTCATAAGTATTGAAGAATTTTTTATTAATCGACTTTTGGTTTTTGCGTTCGACGGAAAAATAAAAATTTTAAAAAAATATATTTGACGAACACTTCAATATTATTGGCTATTTAGACTATATATATATATAGTTTACTAATTTACCAGTTTTATCAATTTTACTAGTATTACCAGTTTTACCGGCATTACCATTTTTATTAGTTTCACCAGTATCACCAGTTTCACCAGTATCACCAGTTTTACCAGTATCACCAGTTTCACCAGTATCACCAGTTTCACCAGTATTACCAGTTTCACCAGTATTACCAGTTTCACCAGTATCACCAGTTTCACCAGTATCACCAGTTTCACCAGTTTCAACAATGCATATTGGTGATTGGTGATTGGTGAAACTCGGTGCACCATTACAGTTTAGTTTCACCAGCAGCTTTAGTATATAGTTATTTAAATTTCAATTATGCATCAAATATAGCACGTAATTGCCGATATACGTTAATAATTAACTCGTGAGTTGATTTGAAGAATGATAAATTCGAATTACTTGAGTTACGAATTGACGAGTCACTAAATATATATAGCTATCATTATAAAAATGGTTACTCCGAAATTGGAGCTTCCTAACTTTTGGAGGTAATGCTGGAGGTGTTATATGTTGGGATGATACTGGAGACGGTATTATTGAAGGTGAAATTTGATGAGATAATATTGGTGATGGCATTACTTGAGGCGGTAATGCTTGTATAACAGATAAAGAACATTTATTAATTTAGAAATTTGAAGAAAGTTTTTTTAATGAACAAAATATTTACTGTTTAATTTTATCGTATGGACTACGGGAGAAGACGACGACCCCTTTGAAATGGCCAGCTTATTTTATAGGTCCTTTGAAAGTCAAAGAACCTTGGAAAATATTTAACCGATGCTTTATCAGTCCGGTTAACCAATCAAAAGAAATGTATGATAATCTCCTTAACGTTAATGTTATTAAGTAAAATATCCCGATTAGAAATACGCATAAAATATAAATACATATTAAGGGTATTAACCATATGACCATATTAAAGGGGTTAAACAATGTACTGTACGTAGGTAGGGATAATAAATTACACGATTCGATTTTATTAATAATAATTAATTAAATAAAATTAAAGCAATTCGATTTTATTATTAAATAGTATATATTATATTAAGAAATAAAATTATCATGAATAACTATGTCTCGTGGAAGACCTCTGCTAAAAGAAATTCGTTTGTACTTCACAAAATTACAAAAAGTGGTAAACTACGCCTCGTCAAAAGTGTAACCATTATGAAGAAGATTATGTTGTTTAATTAGAATTAAAAGAAGTAAAAGCTTCTGTTTCTACAATGTTATTAAATAAATTAGACATAGATAGTATATTATGTAATAAATTATATGCTATATTAAGATGCATGTTAATTAAAATATGTATGATATATTATATACATTATAAATAATAGATTTGAAACTAATATTTAAAAAATTTGTTAAGAAATTATAAATTATTTACTTTTAATAATTAAAAAAAAATTTGTACATTTTTTGATATATATATACACAATTCAAATTTTTTAAAATTTATTCTAAAAAAAAACTTTTATTTAAATATATAAATTTTTTTAAAAAGTAAATCAGAAGCATTTTATAGTTAAATTCAGGGCAAATTTGC
Organism: Gigaspora rosea; assembly: GCA_003550325.1. Taxonomy (NCBI): domain Eukaryota; kingdom Fungi; phylum Glomeromycota; class Glomeromycetes; order Diversisporales; family Gigasporaceae; genus Gigaspora; species Gigaspora rosea. The sequence continues at coordinate 295,943 of QKWP01000352.1, read as the reverse complement.
TCTGATATTAAGAGATAATAATAGAATAATGATAACATATAAAATGTTACCTTGGCGTCTGTCTGTGCTCGTTAAATTCAAGTCGACATATTCTATAATGAAAGAAAAAATTTAATAAATAATTGGTAAAACAAACATAGTCTTATATTATGCTACTTATTACACTTAATTTTTGCTCATCATAATAGACTATTGCAAAAGATTATTGCCAACTCAGTGTTCGCCCGACACGTTTATGAGCCAGTACTGCAAACAAAGAGCCGTGGTAATAAACTAAGATTGTCACTTCGATAAGGCACAGCAAATACTTACTCCAGTACAGGTGGGCCATGAACAAGCAGCAACAACCTTTCGTTTCCATATATAATACTGACCTTTAATCTTCTGCAAATATTTGGTGATGAACTTGTGGTTTTATTGGTGATAATTCCATCAATGCTTTAATCAATATTAATATATTCACAATTTTTGATTGTCGTTTGAATTATTGTAAGCTCGAATTTTTTTATAACTATGGTGCTCATAATTTCATCAGTAGAATTTATTACGCATTATATATTAATTAAATTAAGCTACATATAATAAAATAATAAAAACTTACTTGTTTTAAAATATTTAATAAATTTTGAGAACTACATAATTAGTATTTAAATATAATTATGTGCGATGTGCAAGACCATATATATTCTTTCTCTTACATGTGTACATATAGTACATCACCTAACGAGCTTGCTAAAAATCTAACACCAATTTTTGAATATTATCTAATCTATTAAAAGGAATCCATTCGGTAAGATTTTCATATTTTGTAACTTTAGATTGAAATTCTTTGATACAATCATCGACATCCTAACTTTTGTATTATTGTTAACTTTTTCCTATTTCCGCAACTTTTCATATATTTCCTCTTGCCGTCATAACTGCTGTAACTAGTTAAGGCAAATGTCAGTAATTATGACCTATGCATTATACATAATATGTCAATTGGTCTGATATTATAAAAGTTTGAAAGCTTTTAAATTAAATATGAAATTTATGAAAGGAACAATACCGGAAAGTAAATGTAATATTTATTTAAAACGTTATAAAAAAAAAAATTAACTATATTTATATGCTTTGTAAGCAACTCTCATGCCCTAAAAAATTTATACTACGTATATACAAAATAAAATTATAAATTGAATTATAATCAAGGATACCATATATGATTAATAAACAAACTAGATTAATTAAACCCTACTATTACTAAAATCTTCGCTTTCTTTGTCTACTAATGTATTTCGCATCTGTATTCCTTGACTAGTAAGTGCGTCAATATCAAAATCGGTTTCACTATGATCAATAATTTCATCTAGAATCATAGGTTGATTTGTATTATTCAAAGCATAAGCCAAATTAATACTATTTTCAATATTTAACATATTAGAATCAATTTCAGATAAGTCAACTTCGGGTGAGTTATCATTAGTAGAATCTTCATAATCATCCTCAAAATCATTATCGGAATCATATAGTTGAATATCTTCTTCAAACATGGCAGAACCTGAAGTAAGCGAATGAGCATATTCATGCATCATTTTTAAAAATCATTTTCTGGAAGATTTTCCGATATAATTAAGTTCATAGCGTGCATTAGCATAGCAGAAACTCGTATTTTGACAGAAAATCACGGGTTATAACATTTGTGTGATTGGCTAATTGATGTAGATCCAAACGTGATTATTGACCAATCAAATCAATTAAAAATTCTTTTGATACACGAATTACGCGAAAAGCTGAATTTATTATTAATAAAAGTAAAGCATTTTTAATACTAAAGTAATTTTATTATATTTTTCGACTATTAGATTTTACTGAAAACATGTTACATCTAACATGTTACTACTACATAGTCTATACTACTGTAATTAAATCACCCATCGCATTTATTATACTACATATTAGAGGTAGTTGGATATATAATACGTATATGTGTCGTAGTTCGGGTAAAATAAATCGTGTTAAAGTATTTATAATGTGTAACCTGCTTAATAAATGTATAAAATTTTATGTTAGTATAACACTCACGGTTTAACAATTTATAAATCTATTGTTTGGCTTTATAATTTAAATGTAGTAGAAACTCAATAAACTCTGCCAATTACCAAACGCCCTACCTTTGTTCTTATGAAAACTCTCTGGGGAAAGTGATTGAAAATGATTGGAAAAGATTTGCTGCTAAAGACACTCAAAATGAAGAAATTTTACTTATCAACATGTGCACCTTAAGTTTAACTTATTATAGGTAAATGGATCGTGAAAATGCCGGGTTTTAGACTACAATCATATATCAGATTTTCAATTGTTCATATAAATAATTTGTGTAATATCACTTTCGGAATCTATTGGATACGAGTTTCTGCTATGCTGCGTGCATTTGTGACATAATATACATGTAATTTGGCCATATTTGAAACTTTTTTGATGGTCAATCTTTAACATTAATAGTTATATGTATAAATTAAAATTTTCAAATAAAATAAATAAAATATAATTATATAGTAAACAATAATATACCTGTTTCGACGTTTTTGAGTAAACCAATTTAATACTGAAAAAATACGCTCACTCCCTGCACTATGAGGAGTAATTGCGAGAAGTAATAAAACAAGTTTTTGAAGATGGTGGTTTGGTAGTTTAATCGCGGCCCACCAGGTTTCTGGAAGTTCAATATGGTCTTGAAAAATGGAATGATATGGAGAATTTTGAAGATCATAATTATATATTTGTGCAATTAATTCTTGCGCACTATTGTCTCTACCACCTTGTGACTTCCAGATAATTAAAGCTTTTCGAACAATTCTTTCAAACATTTCTGAAGTCAAACCTCTACCACGATATTTGGGGTGTAAAAAATAAGCTAGTAAATAAAAGTCAGTATCAAATTTGGCACATCTTTTGCTATAAAAAGCAATACAATTTTTTCTAAATTCAAGTCTTTCAATTGTTGTTTCTATCCCTTAAACCGTAATTTTTAGCAGGCAAATTTGCCCGCTAAAAATATTTGGACAAAAATAGGGCACTCAAAAAAAATTTTTTAATAAAAATTTCGATCCAAATCGGATAAGTGGTTTCTAAAATTTCAAACCACACATCACACTTGACAGCTGCAGTATGGCATATTCGAAGTGATCCAAATAAATAACATAGGTTCACACAACAGGTACAAAATATGCCATTTTGCTTTAATTTTTAAGTCACCTTATCTTCCTAGCATTACCCCAAAAATCAACTCTGTGAAGTTGGCCATGACGAATTTTTGGCCAACTTTAATGTTATATTATAAAAGGGGCCTTCACGTGACGATCATAAAGATCCTTTATAATTGTCACATGACCAGTATCCATTTTACTATTAAATTTGACCATTAATCTCATATTAAAATCAGCCTTACATAGGCAATTTTTTGAATGCACTTGAGGAAATTTCGCAAAATAATAACTATATGACAACTAGCACGTAGTGTGCTTTTATTCTAAGCTTAGGGAATATGGGGGTATGGCTTTATAAAATTTGAAGAAATTTTACGATAATAAGTCAAAAAAAATTTAAGCAGGCAAATTTGCCCGCATTACGGTTTAAGGGATAGTTGGCATAGCTTTAATTGTGAAAGCCATTTTAACTAAAATTAAAAACACATCTGCAAACTTAACATTTGATGATTCAACAGTTTTGACAGCAATTTTAGTGGGTTCAAGAACTTTATAAAGACATTCAACATTAGCCCAGAACTCCCGATTTGTAATATAATTTTTTAATTTTTCATTAAGTGCTCTAGGATTATTTTCTATAATCTAAAAAAAAATAATTAAAATAAAATAAAAATAATTAAAAAGAGAATCTGTATATAATTAATAATTGTCGGTAAGTTAATTAAATAAAACATGTTACATTTCGTAAAACAGGTTCTAATCTCAAAATTGAATCACAACAATCCCACGCAGAACACCATCTAGTTTTAACAGATGATTTTAAACCTCCACCTTTAATAAGTAAATCAGTAATTTCATTTTTTAACTGGGCACCAAACATATGAGAATTTTGAAAGTAAGTAACAAATTCTTGGCATTTTGAAAGAACTTGTGATCCAAAAGAAGTTTTTTTAATAATATCTGTTGCTATTAACTGAATATGGTGAGCAATACAGCGAACTGGTATAATATGTGGATATTTATTAGCAACAAAATTTTTTGCAAGTTGTATTGCCACAGCACCATCTGAAACGACAGCTCCGAATTTTTTTGAACCAATTTCTTCAATTATTTTAATAATTTCATTTGATAAAAAACTTCTAGTATATGAATAAGAAGAAAAATCTTGAACTGAATGAACATATTGTTGTCTATCTGGAGTAATAATAACAAATGCATAATAAGAATAATGCGATCCACTTGTCCACCCGTCAAGAACTAATTATAATAAAGTATAATTTTATATAATTAATATATAGTACTATATATATTATTTTAAATTTAAAAATAACGTTACCTAAAGTTAAATTTTTAAGCTGATTAAGCTGTTCATCAATATTTACTGTAATACGTGCAGTTTCTTGATCAAGCCAAAGATTGCTTAAAATTTTTCGATTAGGAGGTGTGTAACCTGCATTAAGGTTTTTAAGTAAATCAATAAAAAAGGGCTTTTGACTACTCAAAAAGGAATTCCACAACAAGTAAAAAACGGATTAAAGCTTTGTTAATAAGCTTTTCTTGATTTTAATCTAAATAAGTTGATTGAAATTTGTCAGTAATTTTTGGCTGATTTTTAGTTTCAATTTCAATTTTTTTTTTTTTTTTTGAAGATTCAAAATTCATAATCATGTGCAAGTATTTTTTTTTAATGTCCCCTGATACATTTTTACATTCTAATGCTAAATGCGATTTCATTTCACTAGGTCGTCCTCACTGTATAACTTCTTCACAATATTTACACTTCATTGCTATATGTTCATGCTTATTTCGTGTACCAAGTTTAATATACTCGGCATTTACAGGATCTTCAGGTCTATCAACTGATTTGTTAGCTTTTTCTTTTTTTCTTTTTTTATTGTTATAATTCTTTTTATTAATACTTTCATTACTAGAAGAATCTTCAGAGCTATCAGCTCTATCAGTTTCAGGAACTTGACTATTGTGGTTACTATCTGAAATAACACTTGACATTTGAAAAAATATAATATTCAGTGTTAGTATTTTGATAAACTTTAGAATTTATTATTTATATATACCAATACAACATATTAATTATTATGTAATCGTATACATTCATGACTATTGTACGAATAATTTTTTTCTTGTTTCTCACTTCCGTATTTGTATAATTCTTTTAAACATAATTGTATCGTCATAGCCATGTTAATCTTACTTTTCTAGTATTAGGCATTATTATGTATTTTTAGTGGTTTCTCAGTGGGTTAATTATATGGATATTACTCAAGCGTAAACGTAGCAGTGACTAAGTAAACGTAGTGGTAACTACGTAAACGTCGTAATAACAGTATGAATTAGAATGTATATAAAGGGTTGCTCTCTTATATTACCTAATGTACCTAATGTAAGCTCTCCAAAACCATCCTTAAATAAATATATATTCTTTTTATAATAAATGCTTATTAATAAATAATTAATATCCATGTCCCATAAATTACTGCCAAAATAAAGTGACCTAATGTCAACCATCGGAGTAAACTCGTACCAAGCTCTCCTATACAATAGTTACACTATACAGGTATATTTCTGCTTTCATATTCAGAATTATTAGTCTAGAACGACCAATTATTTATTCGAGTCTGCATATTATAAATATATAATAAAAGTCAGTACTAAACGCTAGGAGTATGCGATCTCAAAATAATATTTGTGCAATATGCAAATCCGAATTCTTTATAAACTTTAAAAAAATTTTCCCATAATATAGATAGTAGTACGTATTTCATATATTGATTCCAAATAAATAGTACATTTTTTGTTAATATGTCAAGTCTGGCAAGTTATAATCTAAATTCTCAAAGTTTTATTTTTAACTTTTTGTTATAGCCATGATTTCTAGTGTGAGTTATAGCCCAAAACTTTCAGTTAACCCACAATATTACTATGCTGCTTTAAGATTGGTATCAGGATTTCTACTTTATTTGGAACTAAAACCCAAACCCCAAATCTTTCGTTTAACTTGAGTTTTGAATCAGGCTTTTTATTTTATTTGGAACCAAATTCGAATCCCAAATATATTAATCGTGTTAAACGAACAAATTAAATCTATTAAAATTTGAATAATATAAGTAAGTATTAATTTTTACACATTTTATCGTCAATAAAATTCTCTATTAAATATTACTTCTTTGTTCTTTCACTTACGTGTTAAATTACCAGTCCGAGTTTATCCTTTTTTGGAAAATTGAAGTTAGAATCCAAATGTAATATCGATATATATCGAATAATTAAGTACTATTTAGCTAGAATTAACATGTAAAAATCTTGTTCGATTAATAATTGCCGTGGATCATAATAAAATCAGATTAAAATGAAATGTGTGTTTCTATTTAATCCTCTAAAAACCCATTTATACTTGTTTAGTATAAATCCTCTTTAACCTCTAATTTTAAAAAATGTGACCTCCAAAATTTTATTTTTTGGTGGCTTGTCAATTGTTTTATACTTATATATTTCTGATCCGTCCCCAAATCTTTCGTTTAACTCACACTAATTTGGAACCAAAATTAAATTCCAAATATATTAATCGTGTTAAACGAACCAATTAAATCTATCACTATTAAATCTAAATATGATTATTAATCTAGTTCAGTTTTCTTTTTTAGAAAATTGATATCGATATCGAATAATTAAGCTAGAATTAACATGTAAAAATCTTGTACAATTATTGCTGTGGATCATAATGAAATCAGATTAAATGTGAGTTTCTATTTAACCCTCTAAAACCCACTTATACTTGTTTAGTATAAATTCTATTTTAAAACGTAGATTTTTATATGTGTATCTCAATATTGTGCCGTGTTTCCACTTTTAAATATGTTAAATGCTATTGCTCGTTATCGTAAACGTTCAGAAATTCTTCCAAATAAACATTCTATAATGCTCTTTTGGAGTGGTATATGTTAGAACTTTATAACTAATATTCTAAATTATTCGTAAAGTATTTCTAATTTTCTATATGTATAGAAATACTTTATAATAATAATAATTAGATAAACCTGCATTTCTAATAATTACTATTCTTTTAAGGGTTACGGGGTGCTGTAGCATTTGCATTAGCAGCTGGTCTCAAAGGACCCAAAACTAATCTCTAACCTTAACAATTTTATTTTTCGGTGGCTTATCAATTCTTTTTATATTATACTTACATATTTCATTTTAATCTGATCTGTTACAATAATTTTTATGTTAAAACTACATCGGGAGAATTTTTTAGGTGCAGATCTGCGCAGATTTTTAAAACCCGACAATAATCAAAAATCTGTGAAGATCTGCGACCCCACAAATATAGTTGAAGAAAAATTTTTAACAAATTCTGCGCAGATTTTAGAAATATATAAATCTGCGCAAATTTTTGTTAAATAATAAAAAGTGTAATAACTGAATTAAGCTTAATTCAGGCCAAAATTTAGAGCGAATTCACTAGTTATATTATATTAATTTATTTACTATATTTTTATTTATATATTAATTTAAATTTATTTATTAAATTTTTTATTATTTTTTTTTTTTTTTTATAATATATTTTTATTTTACATTTATATATAATATCACTTATACATAATAAATATCTTTTACTAATCCTGTGCTACCCTAACCCTAATCCCGCACTATACTACCCTCTTGAAAGAATACATTATACTAAATCCCATACTAATTATTATGTTACGCCCATTCTAACTATCGTGCTACTAACTATGATATATATGCTACATCCTATACTAACTATCTTGCTACGTCCCGCCCCTCTATTCACTAAATCTCAACAACGTACGAACGAAATGATAAAAAAAGCGCCAAACACAGCATCACAAACTCGGCACCAACGACGAACATATCCAGTAACACACCAAAAAAACAAGACGCGACGGTCACAACGGTCACCTATTCTAAACCTGAAAAGAATTAGTACTGCACGAATACAACGATGAAGCAAAAAAAAAAAAGCCCAAGTAATGCGCCAGCGACGAAAGTGTTTCCAAATCAACAACAGTAACATAGCAGCAACGAATGGCACTGACGAAAAAGCTCCTGGTAACGCGCCAACAGTAAAAGACTCCAAACTAAATGACACCAACGACGAATATAAATATTAGAAATAATTTAAAAAAAACGAAAAACGAAGAAATAAAAAAAAAAATCGAAAGAATCTACTCTGCAAACTTCTATGAACTTAATAAAATTTGCTCAAATTTTGAAAAAGTACCCTTGCTAGCCAAGTTACCAAGGATGGGCATAAAGATCTAATCTACAGACAGAGAAGCCAGGAACGTCCAGTCCAATATTCCGAAGGGCGGCGAAATCTTACAGATCTTTAGCGTTCTAACAAAAAAAAGGAGGTCAAGTTAAAAAGATAAATAAATAAAAACCAAACAAAAAAAAAAATACTTATCTTTGTGAAAAAGTGATCTAGTTACCAAGGATAGTTAGGAAAGAATATATCGTCCAGTCCAATATTCCGAAGGGCAGCGAAATCTTTAGCATTCAAACAAAAAAAAGGTCAAGTTAAAAAGAGAGATTAATAAATAAAAACTAAATAAAAACTAAACAAAAAAAAAATACTATACTTATCTTTGATTGTGAAAAAAAAAGATCTAGATCTAATTTAAATCTAGATCCACAGAACAAATATTAAATAGACTATAATAATAAAAAAATAAATAACATTATAAAAAAAAAATTTAAATTATTAA
>QKWP01000352.1:190589-286600 GCA_003550325.1 Gigaspora rosea | reverse complement strand
GAAAAAAAAGGAAAAAAAAGAAAAAAAAGAAAAAAAAAGAAAAAAAAAAGAAAGAAAAAAAAACGTTTATTAAATAATAATCATAATAATAATAATAAAACATTTAAATAATAATAATAAACATTTTGGAAAAAAGCTGAAAAACACTCTTCTCGCTGATCCTCTGTATACAAACGTTCCTGAAAAAATTTTAAAAAATAGCAGAAAACACATAGATAGGCTTTAAGAAACACACAAAAGTGATTAAAGAAAAAGAAAGGTTAGAAAAAACCACCTAGGGTTACTTAATATAAAAATACTCTGCCACGCCAAGAAGCTTGGAAAACACAAACTTTTTAAAGACTTTACGAGTCAGCCTAAAACTAAGGAAAACTGGAGAATTTGGCTAGACCCTGTACCACCGATCACTAGGTCCAAAACCAGAAGCAAACAAGTAAACAAACAAACACGTATGCTAATCAGGTCTAGGGCATCTACAGCAAAACAACAAGTCGCGAACCGGTTACTATTATTACAAAGTAGTCACGTGTCGCTTGCAGGAATTAGAACATCGAAAACAGAAAGTTCAAATCAGGATCAACAGCATAATCAGAATCTACATAAGTAGAACATCATGGAATCTTTGAACAAATTTAAGGATCTTTTTAAAAGACCAGAAAGTGAAATAATTGAAATCACTATGAGTCAAGAAAAACTCATCCTGGAAAGAGACAAACAAGTCGCTAACTTACTTGGCATTACATACCCAGGTACAGTTTATATTATTAGGCGGGCCTGCGAAATTATGAAATGGAAACAACTAGAAATTACGCAAGAAGAAAACAACCGGTTGAGACCAAAACAGAAAGCCTAGAAAAAAAATAGAGATACCCAAATTCAAAAGTGCCATAAATAAAAAAATTGCGCTAACAATACAAGAAGGAGGTCATTCAGTCTACGGCATAGAGGATTTGGAAAGACAAATTTCAAACATAATTGAAACGTCGATAGAAGCAGAAAAGAGTGGAATTTATCAACTCAGTAAAAGAAATGAGACTAAGTCAATGCAAGATCGTAGAGAAAGGGTGCTAGTAGCGAACTCATGCGGAAAAGAAGTGAAGGCATCGATAAAAGATGATCAGAACACATGCAAAGGCGATAATACACAAGAGCATGATACAAGCGTGAATGAAAGCTTGCTGCCCAATGAACAGACAGAGACGATACAAGAGTACACTTTATGGGACATTCCATCATACTACACTACAAAAGAAGTTACTGGTGTGTTGAGAAAGTATGGAAAGATAAAAGTGAAAGGGTAGAATATTAAAGCAAAAAACAAGACGGTAATAGTCTCAATTCAGTTTCACAGCAAGGAAGAAAGAAAACGGCTCGAAAACATGTGAGTGATCCCTACATCTAATGGAAAAGTGTCAAGAATAACAAAGAGAGAAAATCGTCTCGAAATTTTAACAGAAAGAGCCAAATTTAAAGCCACACTTAAAAATCTGCCATATCATGCACAGGAAGTACTCCTACTCCGTCAACTCAAGAGACTTGGAGGTATGGCAGTGCATATTCCAATCAATAGTAATGGTAACCCAAAGAGTTCGGCAACGGTATACTTCAAATCAGCTGAGGAGAAAGTTAAAGCTACAAAGTGTAGTATCAGCTACTATAATACAAAGCTGTTATGGAAATCATAAAGCAACTCAAGTAGCAATAATCCAGAAGAGAATTTTACAGGTGAAAACAGTAGCAGTCCCAAAGTTGAAGAAGGAACTTCAAAGGAAAGCAGATAACTAAACGTCCGAACGGTAACGATAGAAAGAAAGGGGAAAGTAAAACAAGAGGACAAGAACAGAAAAGGGAAATTCACAAGAAACCTAATACGATGAAAGCAGAAAAGTTATTAGTTGCGAACCTTGACCAAACAAGTCTCCTTGAAGAAATACTAAAAAGGCTTTCAGCAATAGAGGAAAGATATTTTAGAAAAGAGGCCCCCAATCGCTCCTGAGAGGTGCCATAGGCGTCTCTACGAACACAAAAGTGCTACAGTATATAAGTAGCACAGAAAAAGGTGATGTGGAAAAAGGGAGGCAGTTTGAAGTTTTGAGTGTTGGGACACATAATATTAATGGAATCAAGACAAATAGGGGAAAAATGAACTTTGTAATAGAATACATGGAGGAAACAAAGATAGATATACTAGGTTTGGTAGAAACAAATGTATCAGAAAAGGAAGGAAAGATGATGCTTAGAAAGGTTCAAGGTTATCACGGGTTTTGGTCATCTGCAGACGAGGACAAAGTGAAAGGGTCCGGAGTAGGTATAATTATAAATAGCAAGTGGGAAAATCACGTCGCAAAGGTGGAAAAGATCAGTCCGTATATCCTGTCAGTTACAATGTTTTTTAAGCAAGTTAGTATTGAAGTCATAACGATATATCAAGCACCGAACGATCATGAATTGGAAGAAAAGATCGTTAAGTACTTAAAAGGAAAGCTCTCCGAAAACAAAGGAAAGCATACGAACCACCAAATAATTATTGGAGATTTTAATCAAACAGCGGAGAATGTGCTTGACAAAAAAGGAAAAGGAAAGGAGATGCCACAGAAGAAATCTAAACTATTGGATATTCTAGTGTCGCACAATTTCAAAGACACTTTTAGGGAACTAAACCCAGAAAGTGTGAGCTACACTTGGAAAAGAAACGAGCAAGCATCTCGAATTGACTATATATGGACAAGTAGTTCATGTAGTGATCAAGTTATGGATAGCAAAATAAAAGACATGACTTGTGTAACAGGAAGTGACCACGATCTAGTCTTGGCAAGGCTAGCAACTGACTTAGAGGAAAAAAGAAGACTAGGACGACAGCTTCAAAAGCGGAAAAAAGAAAAAAGGTTGCAGCTAGACCTAGAAATAGTAGGGGAAGAAGATTGGGAAAAATTCCGAGCCGGGTTAGACAAAGACCTACGGGAACAAGACGTAAACAAGAACATAGATAGAGAAAACCCGGACAAACTATGGGAGGTAATCAAAAAATCGCTAGTTTAGGCAGTAAAGAAATACATGCCAAGGAAAAAAAAGCAACCCTCAGTTGAGTCATGCAGTCTAGAAACTAGGGATAAAGAAGAGAAAGATATTAGAAAAGACATTAAAATATTAGGCAAAATACAACGAAAGTTAAGAAAACAAGAAAGAGGAGAAACGAAAAGCCTAACAACCGAGCAAAAGCAGATGTGCATAGAAATAATAGAAAGAAGAGAGCTTGGCAAGCACGAGCACATACAAGTTGAGGACCTCCTGAGGGAAGAAAGGATTGTAGGGTTTTGGAAAACACTAATTGCGCACTTGAACCTCTTACTGAAACAAAAAGAGGAAAAAAGAATAAGAGGTTTCATCGAAACTCGTCATGACATGATCGTTAAAGACCAAAAGAAGATGTTGATGAGCTTGCTAGACAAACCTTATAGAAAGATCAAGCTTAACAAGGTTATAGTTCGGGATAAGGACGACGAACCGCGGCTAATAAACAACCCAGAAGAAGTATTGGAGGCAGTACACGCGCACTTCAGTGGCCAGTATATAGAAAGAAAACACAAGGCAGATGATATGCCAGAAAGCTGGAAGTCAGTTTACAAGGCATGTGAAAATGTCAAGGCTGAATGGTATAATGAAATAGAAAAAAGTGTCACAATAGAAGAGTGGGATGAAGCCGTAAGAAATACAAAAAATAATTCAGCTCCAGGACAATCTGGGATCACGTACCCTCTATTAAAACGAGTGGGAAAAAAAGCCAAAGAGCTATTGGCAGAACTAGCACCAGTATGCTTAAGAAAGGTGCTAATACCAAAAAATGGAAGCTGGAGTTGCTATATCCGATTCCAAAACATGAAGACTGGAATTACAATCTAAATAACGTAAGGCCAATAGCTCTTATTGAGGTCATAAGAAAATGTATAGTAAGAATTCTAAACAATCAGACTGTGCAAAATATTAAAAGAAAGAGACATTTTGCGTGGCTACAACTTTGCTGGATTGCCAGGAGGTGGCACAGCTACGCCAATTCACATAATTAACAACATAGTTGAAGATGCGAAAGAACATGGAAGAGAGTTATGGATGGCTTTCCAGGACATGAAGAAGGCATTCGACTCTGTCAGTTTAAAAATGTTAAGACTAGCTATGTGTAGAATTAAAATTCCAGAGTGTATAGTTTCCTTCATAATAGAGCTATTTGATAAACGGGAAATAGAAGTAATTACAGGAGTAGGGAATACGGCGAAATTTCAAGCTATGGACGGTATAGACCAAAAGGAGGTGATTTCCCCCTTGGTCTGGCAAATATTTTACGACCCGCTATTGACAGTAATACAAAATAGAGAAGACCTAGAGTACGAAATTCAAGTGGATTGGCCTACAGATATTTGCGAGCTAAAACTTAGCACAATGAAGTGGAGGCAGGCGATCTTGGCATATGCCGACGATACGGTGTGGTTGGCAAAGTCCAAGGATGAAATGATGAAGATTATTAAAATATCCGAAGAATTCTTCAAAATCAATGACATAAAAATAAATGATAACAAGTCCGAACTTATTGTTATCAACTCAAGTATCAAAAAGGCCAATTCACAAAAAAAGGACGAGATACAAATGGGAGGTGCCACTGTCCAAGCAAAAGAAAGAGAAAGAGCTGTCCGGTACCTAGAAATCTGGCTATCAGAGCGGAAGGGAAAAGAATGCTATTCCGAGATTGTCAAAAGAGAAGTCCAGCAAGTTATAAAGGCAATTAGGAAAAAGAGAATGACGCTCGGTTACTAGTTTATATAAACAATAGGGTGCTGATACCAAGGTTAGAATACCGCCTGCAATGCCGCTTACTGTCCGAAAATATGTGCGCAAGATTACATCGCCCGATGTTAATGATGATCAAAAACAAGGCGAACTTAGCAAAGACCCTAGCAACGGCAGTTGTAACACACAAAAATCTAATAGGTGCTAAAACCCTATGGCAGAACCAGATTGCATACCACTTTACGGAGCTAGCAATAAGGCTCAACGATGATAGCGCAGTGGGATACACCACTTGGATCAAAGCAATGCAAAGTCAACTACGTTGTAAATGCACAAAAAACATACTAGAAGTAAACAGTGCAAGACTGGAAAATCACTGTATTAAGAACAATCTGTCATACAATATAGTCAAGCTAGCTAAAAGATTCAGACTAGAAATTAGGAACATCACAAAGGCAAACGTGCTAAATTTTGCCACAAGTGATCTAGAGCTTGCAGTATTGCTGGATAAACGTGGCCTAACAAGTTTCTGTAATGAGAAAAAGCTGCACCTATATACGGTAGGGCAGCTGTTAAATCCAAGCGGAACCAAGATGCTCACCTGGCAGCAAGTCAAGAAAATAAGAGGACAAAAGTGTAGTGGAAAAAAGGCAATCTGTTTGTAAAACTGGAGCAGGGGTTGCTAATAGAAAGTACAGAAACTAGAAGAATCAAGAAAAGGTTTAAAGCAGCAGAAACAAATAACATAGTGTGTAAGACCAATCTAGAAGTAATCTCGAGCGACAAAAGAAGAAAAGAGTGGATCATTTTTGGCATGAAAAATCAACAGAAAGAATATGAAATTGTGAGAATCCGCAAAAAGAAGACAAACCAAAAACTTCTCCTTTAGCATTGGGTAAGCGAAGAAGGCTCTAGGGAAAAGTCATGCTCAATTAAAAAGTGTCAAGGCTGCAAACTTGCAGAGGATGGAGAAAAGGGAGAGTGCATCTTTTTTAAAGCGTTTAGAAGCAACAAAAGAGTGATTGATAAAAGACTCATACAGAGAAATAAAGAAGGTGAAGAAGAACAATACGAACTAGAGTGTGAATGGGAGCATTTAGTTCCATTCGCAACAATGAGCATAGAGAGAAACGAAGAAGTAGAAGAACAACCACCTCCAATAGTGATAGTGAAGCCAGCTGAAGAAGAGTTTATAGAAGGCCAAATTGAGGGGACAGAAGCACAGAAAAGGCTAAATGAAATAGGGTTTAAGATCAGAGATGGAAGCCGATTTGAGGTATACTCAGATGGATCACTGAATTGCGAGGGTGTAGGAATAGGAAAAACAGAGTTAGGAATTGGCTGGGTTATTAGTAGAATAGATAGTAGAGTAGAAAATATAGAAATTAGTAGTAAGTTTAGTGACTGGCCTGCTTCAACGAGAGCAGAATTAGGTGCGATTTGGACAGCCTTATTAGTTATGGCACAGGAGGCAGAAGTACACATGTACACCGATAGCGCAGGCGCAATTAGCGCTATTAAGAAAGGGAAAAAAATCATAAGAACGCGGGAGGATCTGAAGCTCAAGAACGGGAGCGTTTTGCGAGCAATCATAAAGTGTTGGAACAAGAAAAAACTAAAGCTACATATGCACAAGGTAAAAAGTCATAGCGGTAATGAGCTAAACGAGGCGGCAGACAGGCTGGCCAAGGAAGGGGCAAAGGGCCAGCATACTTTCAAAGGAAAGCCAGATCACACAAAGACATTATCTGCCTACCCTTACTGGGAAAACAATATCATCGATCAATCCTTGAGAAACTTCGTCAACACTATGATAATTGCACATTACGATGCAGAATGGGCAGTACTTAGCTCCATAGGGGAGTTAATAGAAAAGGATACAAGCGATGATAGTAGCAGGAGTAGATGGAGAGCATTATGGAATAATATATGCAAAAATAAAGGGTCAAGATGCACAAGCGAAAAAAGAAGTAGAGCCTGGGTTTTCCAGATCAAATGTGTTGTTCAACAGCTCCCAACAAAGGACACTCTCTACAAAAGAAAACCCGAGGTATATAAAACCAGTCTATGCATCAGCTGCCTAAGAAAAGAAGAGACACAAGATCATCTAGCATCCTGCGAAGTATTCGAAATTTTGTGGAAAAGAACAAGACGAGAAGTCTGTAGTATGGTAATGTCAAACTTGAAAAAAGGAAGACCTTAAAACAGTGGACGAAACAATATGGGAAGAAGTTCTGTTTGGAAGCACCGATGAAGAAAAAGAAACGAGGCAAGCCGCATTAATTAGAGGGTATATCCCAAAAGAAGTTGATGAGAGAATCAAACAATTTATTTGTGAAAAGCCAAAAAAGAAAAAACAAATTCTCTGCCTGTTAATACGCTACTTCTGGAAAGTATTTTATAAACGAATTTGGTGCTTTAGATGCGAAGTTTTCAACGAATGGGAAAAGGCAAACGGAATCTCGCTAAGACAAAAGAAGGGAAAGCAAGACGAGAAAAGTAGGAAACCAGAAAAAAGAAAAAGCAGGGAAATACAATAAAGAGAATGGTCAGTTAGGTAAAGAAGTGAACGATGAGAAAGAAAAAGAGAAGGAAAAGAAAAGAAAGATCTTAGGCGTTGCACAAGAAACAATAAGAAACTATATTTCTGGCTTCAGTAAACCGGCTTGGTCGTCTCTTGTCAAACCGGTATACAAGAAGGATAAAAATATTAATAGCTAATCGGTTCTGACAAGGCTAATAGCCTTTGCCTGTGGACGTTTAAATAACTCTCAGTGAGTTGAGGGCTTTAAAAAAAGGGAAACGGCTGTCATGGCAGGTCACACCTGGGCTTCGTTGAAGTCGAGTGAGTCTTTATTAAATATAAAAAAGTTTAAAGTATATAGTAATATAGAAGTAAACTTAGTGCATGTATATGTAATTCTAATTAATAAAGGCAGGGCCGCTAGTTAAAAAAAAAAAATAATAATAAAAAAAATTTAACGTTTTAAAAAAAAAATTTAACGTTCTAAAAAAAAAAATAACGTATAAAAATAATAATAATAAAAAAAAAAGAGTATATGTACATACTGCATATGGGAATAAAAGTAAATTCCGGTTATTCCTTATTATGGGAATAACTGGAAATTTACTTTTTATTCCCACCATCGGTTTTATTTGAATTTTAAAAACGATAAAATTAAAAAAAAATTAAAAATAAAAGACTAAAAAAAACGCGCTTTTTTTTATTTATTGCTTTGTTTTGTTTATTGTTTTTCCCATTGTGTTCTTACTAGCAGGTAAGTATATTGGAGATTATCGCAGATTATAATAGGGCGGCGCCTATTATAATCTGCGAAGATTATACTTTTTAAAAATTTGTACAGATTTTAGTCAAAAAATCTGCGAATAACTGCAAAAATCTAAATTTTGAAGATCTTTGCAATTTTTTAAACAAGATTCTGCACTGATTTGATAAACTTGAAGATCACTGCAGATTATTAATGTTTTTAATTTCCCGATGTAGGGAATTAAACTAAGTGCCTTATTTAATTTAGAGTGCTCCCAAGCATCTAAATTAAGAGGTCAAAGAGGGATTTGAACCCTTGCGTATTACTCCAAACAGTTTTCGAAACTGCCCCTTTTGACCTCTCGGGCATATCCCCATGTATTGAATTGGTTCTAGTCAAATTGGAGAGGATGGTAGAATTTGAATCCATGTGGATTGCTCCAAACGGGTTTCAAGACCGCCGCTTTCATCTGCTCGAGTTCAATTTTTAATTAGTGGAAAATAACTTATTCAATCGCGTTTATTATTGCAACAAAGTAAAGCATCACGCAAATCCTGCGAGTCTTGTATTAGTTGTTACGTAGGATATCATTATTTGTTGTAAGTGGAAATAGAATTTAAGCAGATTCAGAATTTTCTAGTTAAATTAAAGTTAGGGTATGGGCAGGGTTGGCAATGGATATACTCCATTGAGAAATTGCCAATGGAGCGAATAGAGCCCAATGGAGCTAATGGAGCCAATGGAGCCCAATGAAGCCAATGGAACCAATGGAGCCAATGGAACCAATGGAGCCAATGGAGCCCAATGGAGCCAATAGAGCCAATAGAGCTGATAGACCCAATGGTGATCTTTATCTCCATATATCAACAAATAGACAAACAGGAAATAAAAACTGATCGCATTTTAAATTTACAAATTCAAACTTTTACACCTGATTAAGAATGGCGTTTTCAAGTGCCTTTAATCAATGGGTTAGATAATTAATATGTAAAACACACTACCGGCAACAGACTCCACTTTGTCTTTCACATGTACCTACAGCCAGAAGCAGTCTTTCAAACTCGCCAGGTCTGGATCTGAATGGATAGTTTTGGAGGTCCTGATACTAGCGATGGAAGCATGTGAGAGACAAATGGAACTTATTAGTCAATAGTGTGTTTTCCATATTAATTATACGTGCAGTTCCAGTTCTGGTATCTATTTTTTGTGAAATGCTAAATAAATACTACTGGATCCATTCAGATCTTTTTATGTGAGATTCTTGAATAGGCAATTCCAAGTTCAAGAATATTCATCATTATACGTATAATTAATTAATTTCATTTTGTATGCAGGACCCCAAAATATACATAGATAGGTCAGGTATGAGCTTGCTTATTTTTGAGGTTTTTTATGCAGATCTTTTCTATTTATAGTAATTTTTTTTGCTTATTTTTGAAGTTTTTTCTGCAGATCTTTCCTTTTTTAGTAACCCTATAATTAACCTGACCTATCTATGTATATTTCGGGGTCCTTTGTATGCGCTAATTTAGTAAATAAGTTTATTAAGTTTAGGTAAGTATTTGAACTTACAATTATGCAATTTTCTTGCCTGAGTGGGCAAATATAAAAACTACTCATTCCACAGTACTATTCAAGTTTAGTAAGATTTATCATTATACACTATTTCATAATTTAGTGTATTTTGCTTCACTATTATTTTATATTATTAATTTCATTTCGTGCATACTAATTGAATAGAATATTTATTAATCAAGACATTAGAAATTAGAGTTCTAATCCGGATAAATCCATCATCCATATCTGATTATTCGGATAATCTAAATCGCCCAAATATTCAGATAATTAGCAGGTATTCGGATAATTATCTGGATATCAATAGTAAAACGAATATCTGAATAAATTCAGATCCAGATATCTGATGAATAAATGGATAAGAACACTATTAGGAATAAACTATTCAAGTTAGTAGATATTATTATAATCTAGCATTTTTCATTTTGTTAAGTCAGGCCATAAAGATTTAATTTATGATGCCTTTCTTTAAAATTTAATTCACAGCACTATTTGGGTTTCTGAACTATAATTGTTAGACGAAACCTTGAGGTTTCGCGCTAACGAAATGCGAAACCTAGTTTCGTCTAACAACTATAGTCGGATCCTCTTTTTAATGATTTTAACAATTTAAATGTCTTTAATACCGTCAAATATGAAAAGGCATCTACCCAAACCTTTCAGTTTTAGGCCCTCTTTACTGAGAAGATTATGGTTTGGTTAAGTAAAAGATTGTTGTATTTATTGCGCTGATATTAATGTATCGATTATTTGTTTTAAAAGCTTCAAACATTAAAAATAAAGCTGCTATCTTTTTAGACTATTTAGAAATTTGTTAAGAATTAATTGTTTATTATATGTTCAATACTTTTTAGAACAAAAGTTATTATTTGTACTCTGATTTATTCTATTGTCTCTATTTAATGATTTGACTCATAATGATAATTGAACAATATGTAGCTTATTAATAAACTAATCGTCAGGTTTATCTGTAATTTTGAGAAGCAATTATAAAGTTTTGGTAAGTCGTTTAAACCAAAAATTTGTTAGCTGGAATAATAAACTTCTGTTTATTTTTTCACTATTTAAAAAAAATTTTTTTGATGTAACAATATCTTGCATCTTATTTAATGAGTAATATTAATGAAGTTGTTGGCTTCTATTGACTCCATTCAGAAATCGTACCCAATGGAGCAATGGAGTAATATCAATGGAGTTGGTTGGCTTCCATTGGCTCCATTCAGAAATAATTCTCAATGAAGCAATGTCAATGGAGTTGTTATCCATTCACCTCAATGGATAAATGTGCCAACCCTGCCAACGGGTAACAATATTAAGCAGAATCCACGTTAACTTAATAATTTTTGTTAACAAATCAACACAAATTATATAAATTCACTGAATTTTAAAGTATTACCAGAAAACTATAAGTTAAAGAGCAAGAGGATGAGAATAGTTATATAAAATGCGATCAATTTCACATCAAATAGGTGTAAAAATGCAAATTCGGGAAATTTGTATTTCACAATTATGAACAAGCATATTAATAAAAAAAAAAAGATGAACAGAAACTATTTTTTTCTATAATAGAGTTGTGCTAATCGGCTAAAATTTAATATCCGCATTTCGCAACATAAATTTTTGATAAAATTACTGTTAGTATTAGTATTTGTGTATGATCTCTATAATTAATATTAAGTAAGAACCCTTAAACTATTAATTTTAATTTCAACTATTGATTTAATTTCAACAGGTGATTTAATTTCAACCATTGATTTAATTTCAACTGGTGATTTAATTTCAAGCGTTGATTTAGTTTCAACTGTTGATTTAATTTCTACTATTGATTTAATTTTTGTATGTAAATTAATTTCAACAATTGAAATTTAATTCGGCATCTCAATTTTAAAAAATTTTTGGTTAAATTATTTCAACAATTTCTACTGTAGAATGTAAAAATTATCACTCTAATTTCACTGCCATCTATAACTGTAGCTAAGATTTGGTAAAATCCAAACACGTTAGTATGATGTTATTGTAAAGTGCATCTGCTAATCCTAATTCAAAACTTACTACTCAAGTCTGGCATAGAGTTCTTACAAAGTGCAGTTGTCAAAGCTTTTCAAAAATTATTAAGTCGGTGCATTTGCTGCCTTTTGCCTTTTGACCCAAAAGTATTATAGCTAAGATTCAAAGAAATTGGTGGAAGCCAAACAAATTAGCTTGATTTTTTTTTAAAACGCATCTATACAATCATGATATTAACTTGTATCTAACGAAATACCATAAGCCCTTACACTAGAGCTGCAGACATCAGAACATTTTACTATGACGTTTGACGTGACATATGTGACGGGACGTTTAATATGATTATATGTAAATTTTATATGAAGTGAAGAGTGACGTACTACCTTGAACCTTCTAAATGTCTGCAGCTCTACCTTACACAAATCCAAGGCTTGACCATAGCTTATTGGATTTTAACTGTATTTTATTTATTGGTAAATGTTCACATCCGATTGTAAACCAATGTTTTCATAAATACTGATAAAAATTGATCAGCTGAATCTGTGCTTATGCCTTTTGGCATTAGAATCTAAAATTGCCTTGCCACTTTACCAGATTTCGAATACTGTACAAATGCCTTTTTCCACCCGTGGTTATGCCTATGCATTTTTGGTAGCAGTATTCTTAAGAGATTGTTCTAATAATAGTCACCTCAGTGTAACATTGTTTTGAACAATCAATTCACTGTTGAACATTATATTCCTAAATCATATAGACTAGATTAACAGGATCTGTTAAATAAGATCATTATTTGAATTAGTTGATAATTGAATAACCGAATTTGAGATTTTAGGTGTAATATCCAAAATAAATTCGTCGAATTTACTTGTACCTAAATAATAAATGGTAAAAATTTTTTAATAAGATATTAATATAATATTCCACTAAATGTTTATTTGAATCTTAATTATTCATAATAAGAATCATTCATTCTTAACCGTGCAATTTAATATAAATACCAAAGTTTTCTTTTTCCAAGTTTAGGACATTGGTTAGAATCATAATTCCAACATCTTTTGTAGAGTTGAATATATGAGTTTGGTGTACCTTCTACAGGTATTTCTCTTCCTTCTTTGGATATATAAATAATAATAGCATAAATTGGAATAGTGGTCTGCCACTCGAAATTTCCCAAAGAATACTCCAAAGTATATATGTTAGATTTCTTGATACATTTATATATGTTTTCGAAACATTGAAGATCAATGTATGCTTGCACTCCATGAACACTAATAAAGTTGTCCATTCAAATTGCAACCTGAGTCCAAGATGAACTTGTTTATTAGTGCTGCTAACAAATTTTGATCAAATTTGTAGATCGCTGTACACCCATACAATCACTTGATTGTTGTCCGATTGCGTGATTGTAAAAAATTGTAAAAAATTAAAAAAGATTGTAAAATATGTTTTTTTTGGCCAAAGATTCAATATAACTATGCTATTTTTCGACCATATTTGTTTTCACTAAAAAATCGTACACAACCAGACAGCAATTAGGAGAATTGTTCAAGTGATTATAGTAATGCGGCAATCTACAAATTTGATCAAAAAGTACATTACTTTGCAAACCACGATAAGTAAAAATCACAAGCATACATATATACATACCTTATTATATATTCATGCACACTTTTGTTGAAAACTATTTGATCTATATAACCTCCTTGCAGTAATAATAGACGAAAATGTGATGAAGCTTATTGTATACTACAATTGTCTAATTGCAGCTTAGTACAACGTAGCTTAAATTCTTCATAATCTTTATTTTGGTTTTCCTTTTGATTGATTATATAATTTATAGTATTCTTAATTCGAACTTTCTAATATTTTTTCAAAAATTTATAATATTATAAAAATATGATGCATTACTTTACAAAACTTAAATTTTAGATATCAATTTCAATTTGGCATTGTTTTGTATCAATTAGGGTGCTGACATTTATTACCTAATATCCATTTACTATAGAAGCTTACCCCCACCCCCAGGTAAGATCTATAAATAGAATTTTGGCCAATCAAATTTAACTAAGGTAAGATTTTTCTTGACCCACCTTCCCCTAAAATATTACCTAATAAATGTCAGCACCCTTACGTATTTTGCTAGTTGATCATTCTTTAAGTTTTACCAATCAACCAGTATCTATAGTTCTTTCTGTTCCTGGTTATGTGCGACAATGTTGTATAGCTATCTAATCGTTATAAATTAAAAGTTGAGTTAGTGAGAAAGTAATTGTATTCATTTTTTTTTAATGCAATTGCATTGTTCATTCTAATACGAATATTGATATTATGTATTACTAATACAAATACGGATCTTATGTGTCATTCTCATTCTAATACGAATACGGACGCTAGTTGTTTAAACCAACTTCTTTTGGTGAATAGGTTAAAAAATGGTAGATTTGAAGGTTTGGGTATAATATACACCATCTATAAGGTGTAATAAGTAATAATAATCCTATAAAAAATAAATTAAGTAAAGAATAATAAACAAATCTAAAAAAAAGATATATTAATCTTTGCACCTTTTCTTATACCTTTAATAAATATTACACTATACAGTGCTAATCGAGCTGGCTAAAATTATACTTTAATTATACGCGTTGTTTGTTACACTGTATCTGGTATGAATTAAGTGTGAATAAATATACTTTTCGCGATTAGTCACGCAAAAAAATTTGTAAAGTTTTGCATTTTGTTAAAATGCCAAAAAGAAATATAAAAGCTATCCCGTAAATCTAAAACTAGAAGCGATTGAATATGCAAAAAAACAAATAATCATGCTGCAGTACGATTATATAATGATCATACTCAAAGTAGCAAGTGGTGAGTAAAAGAAGAGGAGTTCAAAGACGCAAGAAAAACAAGCTGCAGAGTAGGATCTAGTACTTCGCTATTATATTCTCTTGCTGAAAATTCATTAAAGAGTGGATAGTTAAACGACGTTTAAGAGGAATAGTAGTCACTCCTAATGATGCTAAATTTCATATGACTAACTTACTCTCTAATGAGTTTAAGATATCATACCCTAATGCTCTTAATACCTTTAAAGCATCAGACCTATGGCTTAATCTTTTTATGAATTGGTTTAATCTTTCTCTTCGCAGACGTACAAAAACCTCCCAAAAACTTCCTAAAGATTTAAGTGAAAAACTTACCGGGTTTCATAATTTTATTAATGGATTAAGAATAAATAATAATTTTGAACTTAATTGTATTGCTAATATAGATGAAACTCCTATATACTTTGATATGGTTGGTGCTTATACACTTGATGATCGTGGTGCACGAACAGTACCTATATGTACAACAGAAAATAATAAAAACTGATTTACTTGTGTTTTAGGAGTTTTAGCAAATGGATCAAAACTCCCTCCAATGGTTATTTTCAAAGGTAAAAGAGTGCCCAAAGGTAAATATCCCCCTGGAATAGTTGTTAGAATACAAGATAATAGGTGGATGGATGAAGAGTTAATGGAAGAATGATTAGAAGCAGTTTGGAGACAAAGACCTGAAGGACAAAATAAAAGATCATTATTAGTATTTGATTCATTTGAAGGACATCTTACAACAAGAGTAAAAAACAAATACTATGACATGAATACAGTTTTAGATGTTATTCCTGGTGGACTTATATCAGTTGTATAGCCTTTAGATGTAAGTATTAACAAACCATTTAAAGATCAGCTTCGTGAAAAATGGAATATGTGGATGAATATTGGGGAATATAAATATACTAAGAAAGGAAATATGAAAAAACCAGAGCATGATATAATGTGTAACTGGATTATGGAAGCGTGAAACGAAATTCTAACTAAAATTATTATCAAGTCTTTCAAGAAATGTGGTATTTCTAATGCTTTAGATAATTCAGAAAACTACTTAATTGAATCAAATCAAACTGAAGAAGAAGAATATGTTATTGATCTAATAGATGAAAATAAAAAAAATAAAGAAAGTATTGCAACAACTAGTGTACTTTATATAAATAATGAAAAAAGTTATTTGATTGGAGAAGATGAAACTGAGATAATGGACATTCTATTATACTAGAAAATAAATATAACAAGATGCATTAGAAGAAAGACATCGTAACTAAACCATAAGACATATTAGATTTAATAATCATTTTTAGATAAATAAGACACTAGTGATGCCACCAAAATTGATTTTTGAAAAAGGCCTATTTCGTCTTCATTAGAGAAAATTAAAATTTTTTATAAGGAAGAGCAAATAAAATTTATATAGATATATTCCTTATAATTTTGTCTATTTAAAAAAAGTATCAAATAATTTCGTCTTTTAAGTAAAATAGGTCAAAAACAATTTCGTCTTCAAATTTTAATTTCGGGTTTTAGAATCCGAAATGCTTTTGTCCTCATGTATATAAGACACTAAACATATATAGCAAATAGTTTGTATGAATTTACTTTACCTCTTCACACAAGTATAGAATGGTATTAGTTTAGAAGATTGTAAAATCAAATTACGTAGTATATAATATGTAAGCATAAGCAAATTAGAATTAGCATATCATAATAGTGTAATAGTAGTGTAATGAACAGTTTAATTAAAACAAATTAAAAGTTACGAAGTAAAGGTAACACTAACACTATATATGCATATATGCTCAATATAAATAAAATATACAGTAATAAGAATATACGTATACGTATAAAAATAATAAAGTAAGTTCGTGATATATGCTAAAAAATTTTGATTTTTAAAAAGTTTTACCATGGAAGATATTTCTTTTGATCAGTACCCCCTTGATTTGTACTAGGTATATTTCAAGACTATTTGTTGTAATGTTTGGTAAGAGACCTGGGTACAAATCAAAGGTCTATTTACTAATAAAAATTTTTTTTACTTATGGGTTAATATATACTTATTACAAAAGATCCTATACAATATACCCTCTATCATACAAAATACCCATGTACAAATCAAAATTTTTACCATGTGAAATTAAATCGTATCTGGGTAGTATCTGGGTATCCTTCATGGTAAATTACAGTATTAATCAATCGATCAATCTAATTCAGAATTTTTTGGATTCTGACCTATAGGGTGCTTATTCATAATTAAAAATTTACTTATAAAGGAGTGCTTATTCATAATAGGTGCTTATTCATGATAGGATAAGGTATATTTTTTGGCAAGCTTCAATTCAGAAGGATCTTTCTGCCAATGGTTTGGAAAGTGAAAATCATCAAGTTGAGCAAAAAAAAAGTGGACTGCCATCGCAAGAGAATAATGACAAATTATTCCAGCAAATTCAAGATTACAGCAGTTGCAAAAAAGCATACAACCATCATAAAATACCCAACGTATGATGTCAGGTCTTTCATAATGTGATAATTTAAAACAGTGCAACTCATTATTACTATTTACTTATTCACACATATGTATCCTTTTTATTCCATTCGGCCACGAATTTCTTCCACGCATATCGTGTTAGACAATTAGTAGCTTGTTTTTCTATAGGGTTCTTAGAAGTCGAACGGGAAGGATAGACAAGTCTTTGTATGCAGAAATATGTTCAGCTTCTTCACAAGCATCAAGTGCTCATTCAAAAGCTGCTAAAAAATCAGTAAGCATGGTTTTACTATTAAAAAAGCCTTTCAATAGTTTATTCATTGACTCTCCTCTTTGTGTTAATGCCATATTAGCAAAAAAATGGTCTTTAAGGTACACCGGGGCCCAACGCTCACGCCATTAATTAAGTACTTCCAGATATGATCTTGCTTCGGTATAGTTATCATCATAACATTATTTTATCGTTTCTCAAACTCACTTTGATTGATATAATGATTAAGACATTTAATGAGATTAGTATGAAATTCATTATATTTGGATCCGAGTTTGGTGACTTAATATTTTTATACAAAAACTATGTTTGGTGCCGTGCTTAACAGTTAGAACAGAATGAATAGCATTAGCCATAGGGAGGTCATTGTCGGTAAGTATAGTCTGTGGAGCAAAGCAAAAAATACATATGAAGGCTTCAAAAAGCTACTCAAAACTTGAATGGGTCTCATCCCGAAGCAGTGTACCAGCTGTATAGTAAGAATGTCCATTATTAGTCATACCAGTAAACACCCCGAAAGGCATCAAAAAATAATTACATTTGTATGTATTATTACATATGATAACATCATGGAAGTGCATATACTGCTGTTCTTGAGACGAATATGTCCAAATTACATACTTTAAACAATTTTCTTGGTCCAGCTCGAATTCAAAAGAAAACTCAGGATTGTCTTTGTGTTTCTGTTGTAGGAGGAGAATAAAATCATTGGCCTGGAATTCATTATGAGAAATATGATCAGTGCTAATAAAGTTATACAAATCCTGAATTATCCATTTCTTGGTCTATACTTTGTCACAAGCAGTGACTAGATTTGTAATGTTGATATTCTAGCCTTTTTAAAAAGTAGAATTTTTTTTTTAATATCCATTGGTATTTCACGACTTGCAGGTGAAATATGCCTAAGCTGAACCGGAATCAGGGGGTGATTATGACAAAGTATTGTTTGTGAAATATAAACTTGCTATCAATTTGGTTATGATTAAGCCG
Source organism: Gigaspora rosea (assembly GCA_003550325.1). Taxonomy (NCBI): domain Eukaryota; kingdom Fungi; phylum Glomeromycota; class Glomeromycetes; order Diversisporales; family Gigasporaceae; genus Gigaspora; species Gigaspora rosea. Next base: position 268,351 of record QKWP01000352.1, on the reverse strand, counting down.
AATAGACCACTAACAATTACATTTTTTAGATTCAACATTTCTTTTTTTTTTGCTGGGATCTTTAGGTTTAGGTTTAAATTAACTACAACGATCGCAAGTGAAAACTTGAGTTCGACGTAGACCATTAATATGGTTACTGCCTTTATTGTAAATAACTTTAAATCCGTTTGCTTCTGAATATTGGTTGGTCACACATTTAAAGGCTTCAAGAAAATTATAAACTTCGCCATTTTAAAATAATATGTCTTCAGGTTCTGCTAAGCCTCCAGGTACTACTGAGCTTTCAAGTTCCATAAAACTTTCAGGTTTTACTAAGCTTTCAAGTTCTATTGGCCTTTCGAGTTCTATTGAACTTTCAGATTCTACTGGGCTTTCAGGTTCAACTAAGCCTTCAAATTTCTCTAAACTTTCAGGTTCCAATATGCTTTCAAACTCTAATATGTTTTTTGATTCGTTAAGAACTTTATTAGTTTTCTATACCATAATCGTATTATGTTATTAATGCCTAACACTCTACTATTATAATGCCGTTCTTGTGTACTTGGTGAAATATAAACTATGATTAGAATATAGTTTTTAACCAACGCTTATTGTATGCTATTACTTCTTGCTTTTTTACAGTCCTTGCTTCATTACGGATTTTGTTGTTTTTCTTAATACAAATATTGGGCGTTTCTAGAAATTTTTTATAAAAAAATATTCAATAAAACTTTGTTGCTTTTATGAAACTAAAACAGAAACTAATTTAATTACTTACATATAGTATATACAATGTAGGTATGTAAAATTCTATACACATTTGTCACTTAACTTTAATATCCACCAGTTCAGTTTGCGTTTGTAATTTTTAAAATTAAAAAGAAAAAGTTGTTTTGGTTATTTCTAAAGTTCAGTTTTTATGAGAAAATTTGCTTTATGTACATACATATAAACTCACCAATTATTTTAGTTTAAATATTTTAGGTCGCGTGATTATGTACATACAAGTATAAGGTCAACTGAGCAAATGAACACATGCCGTGAAGCAGCACGTATTAAATAAACATGATTTTTTTTGTAATACATGTCAGATTATATCTCGAGGTCCAGCAATTTGACTATTAGTATTCCACAAAAGATCTAGGTCCGGTCCGGGTCCAGTTCGGTCTGTTAACGGACTGAGTTTGGACCCTTGATTTTAAGATTTGATTTAGACCCACAAGAAAATCTGCTCGGTTCAGTTTTAGAATAATACTTAATGCTGATTGGCTAATTTAGACTTTTTTTTTACAGATGAAATATCATATTTCTGTATCCAGCCAGTGATATATATGTACGTACTCACATATTTGTAATATTTATATTAATCACTGGACTCTGAATTACTGTATCGTTTGAATCTATTATGGCAAAATTATATAAATAAAATCAGGCAAGAAATCATTTGAAAACAACAAACCAGTTTTTTTTTTTTTTTTTTTTTTTTTTTTTTTAGCGAGGCACTTGGTTTTAGTTATTTAATAACTTTGTATCTAAAAATTTTTTAAATTTCACGATTCTGTGTTGGACCTGGATCTAAATGATATGAGTTCGAACTCTAAATTTAGATCCGAATCAGTGTTCGGACCAGGTACAGATCTTTAAAAATACCTGCCCAGTCTGAATTATGTAGAACACTACTGACTATAGTGCATTATCATGTGAGTATCTTGAAATACGCGAGATATATAGTTCTTATATCTCCCGCAGGGGATGCCTATAATTTCCCATATTAAAAATCAGATAACTTTTGATCTACTAGTTTGTTTTGGATTATTCAACTACCAAAATGTTCGCCTCAGTGAGACGATTCTATCAAGTTCAAAATCATCAAAATTCAATAACAGGATCCCAAGATCATTCAACTTTTATGTAATTTTAATAGTAATTTTTAAAATTATTAAATAAATTTTTGTAATATTGAATAACTTTTGATCTACTAGTCCATTTTGGATGATTTAACTACCAAAATGCTCGTCTTAGTGAGATAATTCTAATAAGCCCAAAATTATTAAATTCTAATGACGGGATCCCAAGATCAACAAAGATTTGTATCATAAGTAGATATATCTAATTTGTGCAGTACCTAATTTGGCGCATTAATGATATCTTACGAACTGTTAATCAGAATCATGTGATTTTGGTACCATTCGATTTGTCTCATCAAAATGAATCAAATGGTACCAAAATCATATAATTCTGACTAATAGTTCACAAGATATTATCATTTATTCAAAATAACATATATATAATTTTTGAAAATTTGTATAAAATAGTAAATAAATTTTGATATGCTGGTCTGGTTTTGCCAATTTTACCACCAAAATGACTGCCTTGAAGAGATGATTCCAATGAGCCCAAAATTGTTTAAATCCAAACATGAAATCACAAGATCGTTAAGATTTTTGTATTATTTTAAATAAAAATTAATTAGTTTAATTTAATTTTCATCAATATAATAAGAAAATCTCTAACGATCTTGTGATCCCATGATTAGATTTTAACGATTTTGGGCTCGTTGGAATTGTCTCTTCAAGGCGGTCATTTTGGTGGTAAAATTATCAAAAACGGACCAGTCTGTCAAAGATTATTAACAATTTTATGTTAATTTTAAATTTTGCTCTTTACAGGTTATTTTGATTAAATGATAATATCTTGTGAACTATCAATTATAATCACATAATTTTAGTACCATCTGACTCATTTCATCGAATAGTACCAAAATCATATAATTTGGATCAATAGTTCACAAGATATCATTAAAGATCTTTAGTGTGCTGAATTAGGCACTGTTAGAGATGGGCAAAATGGCATTTTTCTACACCATGTATGCACATAGTATGCTGCATGCATGCATGCATGCATAATATATGCATTATAGATAATTCTGGTCAGAAGTTTGCAGACTAGTCTAAGTTTAAATATTTTATATATATTTTTTGATGCTGAACAAGTTTACTTAGTGCAAAAAGTAAGAATTAATTAGTAAAAATTTGTGAATCATAAGATTTTATAGAATTTTATTAATAAAATTTTACAAAATCTTATGATTCACAAAACTTTACTAATTAATTCTAACTTAATTCACTAAAAAACTTTGTTAAGCATCTAAAAATACATTAAATTGGCTAAGTTGTTTTTATTTTATTTGAAATTTGGAGGAAAGATGCATAATTTAGATTTTTGATCAAAAAAGTCAAATTTATGCATCTTTTCACCAAATTTTAAGTAAAATAAAAACAAACCTACCAATTTAATTTATTTTTAGCTGCTGAACACGATTATTTAATGCATAAAGTTAGAATTAATTAGTAAAAATTTATAAATAATAAGATTTTATAGAATTTTATTAATAAAATTCTTCAAAATCTTATGATTCACAAAATTTTACTAATAAAGTCTTACTTAGTTCACTAAATAAACTTGTCTAGCACCTAAAAATATATTAAATCAGTAAGGTTGTTTTTATTTTTCTTGAAATTTGGAGAAAAGATGCATAATTTTAAATTTTTGATCAAAAAAGTCAAATTTAAGCATCTTTCCTCAAAATTTCAAGTAAAATAAAAACAACTTTGCCAATTTAATGTATTTTTAGGAGCTAAACAATTTTACTTAGTGTATTAAGTTAGAATTACTTAGTAAAGTTTTGTAAATCATAAGATTTTATAAAATTTTATTAATAAAATTTTACAAAATCTTAAAATTCACAACTTTTATTAATTAATTCTAACAAAACGCATTAAGTAAACTTGTTCACCACCTAAAAATATATTAAATCGGCAGTGTTGTTTTTATTTTACGCATAATTTTGGATTTTTGATTAAAAAAGTTAAATTAAAGCATCTTTTCTCCAAATTTCAAGTAAAATAAAAACCACTCTGCAAATTTAATATATTTTTAGGTGCTGAACAAGTTTACTTAATGCATTAAGTTAGAATTAATTAGTAAAATTTTGTGAATCATAAAATTTTATAGAATTTTATTAATAAAATTCTATAAAATCTTAAGATCACAAAATTTTACTATAGTAATTAATTCTAACTTAATGCATTAAGTAAACTTGTTCAGCACCTAAAAATACATTAAATTGGCAGAGTTGTTTTTATTTTACTTGAAATTTGGAAAAAAGATGCTTAAATTTGACTTTTTTGATCAAAAATCCAAAATTATACATCTTTTCTTCAAATTTCAAGTAAAATAAAAACAACCCTGCCAATTTAATGTATTTTTAGGTGGTGAACAAGTTTACTTAGTGTGTTTTGTTAGAATTAATTAATAAAAAGGCATGAATTTTAAGATTTTGTAAAATTTTATTAATAAAATTCTATAAAATCTTATGATTCATAAAATTTTACTAATTAATTCTAACTTTATGTACTAAATAAACTTGATCAGCACAAAAAAATACATATAAATATATTTAGATTCAGTTAGTTTGCAGACTTAAGTTTGAAAAGTTTGAAATTAATAAATTTTGGAGTCTGAGTTTGATCTGATTCCAGATCAGACTCAGATTAGACCAGACCTGAACTGGATCTAGAAGCACTAGTCACACTAAGATAGTATAAAGTTATTTATTATCAATTATTTTTTTGTATGAGCATGTTAGTATTAAATTGCTTAGACCATGTGCATGCATTGCATGCATGCATCATGCACATGGTGCCCATCTCTAGGCACTGTACCAAAATTGGACATGTTTTAAAATAATCGTTAAAATGTAATATCTTATGATTGAGTGATCAGATTCAGGTGATTTTGGTATCATTCGATTTGTTTCAATGAGAGGAATCGAATAGTACCAAAATTATCTAATTCTGATCGATATGGCATGTGGTATTCATCGTAGAACTTAGGTGTACCAAATTAAACATATCTAATTATTAATTGTTTATAGAATACAAATCTTAGTCGATCTTAGGATCTTGTGATTAGAATTTAATGATTTTGGGCTTGTTAGAATTGTCTTACTGAAGCGAACATTTTGGTAGTTAAATCATCAAAAATGGACTAGTGGATCAAAAGTTATTCAATATTAAAAATTATATATATATAATAATATATATAAGGAGAGCGCCATTTATCACCTGATTTTTTAGGTAGGTGGGGGGTAGAGCAATTATTAGGTCCTATATATAATATAATATATATAATATATATAAGAAAATTTATTAATTTACACTATGTGTACGCACACATAGTTACACAATGTAAATAGTAAATATTTATTTATTGTATATAATCAGTGATCATCATTAATAATCGCTGATTTTTTTTTTTATAACGATAACCTCTCTTTTTTTCTTTTCAAGCAAGTAGAGGGTTTGGTGGTTGCCACTTGCTTTGATTCATTTTCAGTTCGGGTATGCACTATTTTATTGTGTTTGCAGTTTTTATTTCCTGGCTGTGAAATGCGTTTTGCAACGCTCATTTCTTCTTTCCAAGTGGTTTTTTCGTTTGTCTACTTCGTATAGTGGGTCTATTTACTTTGCTGTTTGTACTTACTTTTTGTTTTGTCTGCCTAACTGAAAACACGTTCAAGTAACGTGTCTATTTTTTTTCCGATTCTAATGCCCATTTCTTCATTCCAGAGTTCGTTTTCTGCTTTGTCAAGAGTTATGCTTTTGGTTTCGGGTATGTATATTGTACTTGCTTGTTGGTTTGTTTGCCTGGTTGTGAAACACGTTCAAATAACGTGTCTATTTCTTTTTTCAGTGATTTTTGTTTGTCTACTTTTTTAACACACATTTCTTCATTCCAGGTAGTTTCATTTTCTGCTTCGTCTATGGCTAGGCTTCCGCTTTGGGTGGGTATATTACTTGTTCTTGTTTTTCTGGTTGTGAAACACGTTCAAGTAATTTTTAGGTAGTTTCGTTGGTCCACTTTTCTAACGCCCAATTTTTCTTTTTATTTGTACACTTCATTTAGAGTAGGTGGATACATTAACTGTGCTTGTTGTTTCATTTTCCTGGTGGTAAAATCATTTAAGTAACACTTCATTTTTCACTTTCTAATGCTGTTTCTTTCTCCACTTCGTTGGTGTCGTCGTTATTAGAATGGTAAAATAACCCGATTTCGTCGTTGGTCCCATCGTTTATTGGAGTGATAAAAATATTTCTTCGTTGAAATTGTTATTATCTATATTAGTTAGGTTAGGGTGTCTTGTATTTGTAGCTATTGCTGTTAGTTAGAGTTAGGGGAGTGACAAAAATCAGGTGATTTTTTAGGGGGAGAGGGGGTAAAAAAAGTTGAAATTATATATAAGAACCTGACTATATATATATTAAGAAAGAGGGAGGGGGGGTAGGCCTCTGATAAAAAATAATCAGGTGATTNAAGCTTGTTAACAAAAAAATAAACGTTATCGAGCTTGCCAACAAAAAAAAAAAAATACTCTAAGTTTTTAATACTATTTCAATCTTGTCAGTAAATGTGCTTCGCGCGATTCCAATTAAATTTTCAAACGATTCAAAACCGTAATCGTTACAAATTCCACAAAGGCCACCCAAATCGCTCCGATATTTTAGATTTTTACAATCTGCAATGCGGCCCATGAAAGAGGTTTTTTTCATCCCATTGGGAAAGGTTTGTTGGAACTTTTTCCAAAGTGAAGTCTTGTTATCACATAAATAAAAAATAGGCAAATTAGTTTTCGGGTCTGTCTTGTAAGAACTCATTGTAACATTATCTTTATCAGAAAAAAAATTTCGAACTGTCTTTCTTTAAATTCTAGCATTAATTTGATTGTTTTTTTTGGCATTTCTATTGGTAGTGCACCAGCACCATAGAGACGAAAATGTTTTCTGACTTTGCTTATAGTTTTCGACGTTACCTGTATTTTATAATAATTATATTGCATTAATAACATTTTATAAAAAAAAATACTATGATGAATACTGTATTTTCCCCAAAATAAGCTACCTTCGAAAATAAGCTACCCCCTCTTTTGGTCAAAAAACTCCAAAACGTCTTTAACCTGAAAATAAGCTACCCCCACAATTGAAAAAGTCGCTACATAGTGAAGTCTAAATTTTATTAAGTTAATCGATTAAAATCGATTAAGTAAACTTATTCAGCAGATTAAAATACACTTACTATAAAATTTTTATAAATATTGAAGAACTTTTTATTAAGTGACTTTTGATTTTTACGTTTGGCGAAAAAATTAAAATTTTTTAAAAAAATATATTCGTCAAACGTAAAAATTAAAAGTTAAATAATAAAAAGTTCTCCGATCTTAATAAAAATTTTAGGGTAAGTGTATTTTGATCTTCCAAACAAGGTTACATAATCGATTTTAATCGATTTACATAGTAAAATTTAGACTTTACTATGTAGCAACTTTCCGCAATCAGTCAAAAATCGATTTTATCTGAAAATAAGCTACCCCCGATTTTTTGTATAACTTTTTGCTCAAAAAAAGGTAGCTTATTTTTGGGAAAATACGGTACCATGTGCCATATCGATCAAAATCAGATTATTTTGGTACTATTCGATTCATTTCATTGAGACTAGTGCTCCTAGGTCCAGTCTGGGTCTGGTTCAGTCCGGGTCCAGTCCAGAATCAGACCAAACTCAGACTCTAAATTTTACTAATTTCAGACTTCAGACCAGACTCTATTATGAGTCCGGTCTGGGTCTGGTCCGAAATCTGCAGACTGGTCTGAGTCCAAATATAATTATATGTATTTTTTGACATTGAACAAGTTTACTTAGTGCATTTTGTTAGAATAAATTAGTAAAATTTTATGAATCATAAGATTTTATAGAATTTTATTAATAGAATTCTATAAAATCTTATGATTCATAAAATTTTACTAATTAATTCTAACAAAATGCACTAAGTAAACTTGTATAGCACATAAAAATACATTAAATCAGAAGGTTGTTTTTATTTTACTTGAAATTTGGAGAAAAGAAGCATAATTTTGGATTTTGATCAAAAAAGTCAAATTTAATCATCTTTTATCCAAATTTCAAGTAAAATGAAAATAATATTGCCGATTTAATGAATTTTTAGGTGCTAAATGAGTTTACTTAGTGCATTATGTTAGAATTATTTAGTAAAATTTTGTGAATCATAAGATTTTATAGAATTTTATTAATAAAATTCTATAAAATCTTATAATTCACAAATTTTTATTAATTAATTCTAACAAAATGCACTAAGTAAACTTGTTCAGCACCTAAAAATACATTAAATCGGCAGGGTTGTTTTTATTTTACTTGAAATTTGGAGAAAAGATGCATAATTTTGGATTTTTGATCAAAAAAGTCAAATTTAAGCATCTTTTCTCCAAATTTCAAGTAAAATAAAAACAACCCTGCCGATTTAATGTATTTTTAGGTGCTGAACAAGTTTACTTAGTGCATTAAGTTAGAATTAATTAGTAAAATTTTGTGAATCATAAGATTTTATAGAATTTTATTAATAAAATTCTATAAAATCTTATAATTCACAAATTTTTATTAATTAATTCTAACAAAATGCACTAAGTAAACTTGTTCAGCACCTAAAAATACATTAAATCGGCAGGGTTGTTTTTATTTTACTTGAAATTTGGAGAAAAGATGCATAATTTTGGATTTTTGATCAAAAAAGTCAAATTTAAGCATCTTTTCTCCAAATTTCAAGTAAAATAAAAACAACCCTGCCGATTTAATGTATTTTTAGGTGCTGAACAAGTTTACTTAGTGCATTAAGTTAGAATTAATTAGTAAAATTTTGTGAATCATAAGATTTTATAGAATTTTATTAATAAAATTCTATAAAATCTTATAATTCACAAATTTTTATTAATTAATTCTAACAAAATGCACTAAGTAAACTTGTTCAGCACCTAAAAATACATTAAATCGGCAGGGTTGTTTTTATTTTACTTGAAATTTGGAGAAAAGATGCATAATTTTGGATTTTTGATCAAAAAAGTCAAATTTAAGCATCTTTTCTCCAAATTTCAAGTAAAATAAAAACAACCCTGCCGATTTAATGTATTTTTAGGTGCTGAACAAGTTTACTTATTGCATTTTGTTAGAATTAATTAATAAAAATTTGTGAATTTTAAGATTTTATAGAATTTTACTAATAAAATTCTATAAAATCTTATGATTCACAAAATTTTACTAATTATTTCTAACTTAATGCACTAAGTAAACTTGTTCAGCACCTAAAAATACATTAAATCGGCAGGGTTGTTTTTATTTTACTTGAAATTTGGAGAAAAGATGCATAATTTTGGATTTTTGATCAAAAAAGTCAAATTTAAGCATCTTATCTCCAAATTTCAAGTAAAATAAAAACAACCCTGCCGATTTAATGTATTTTTAGGTGCTGAACAAGTTTACTTAGTGCATTAAGTTAGAAATAATTAGTAAAATTTTGTGAATCATAAGATTTTATAGAATTTTATTAGTAAAATTCTATAAATTCTTAAAATTCACAAATTTTTATTAATTAATTCTAACAAAATGCAATAAGTAAACTTGTTCAGCACCTAAAAATACATTAAATCGGCAGGGTTGTTTTTATTTTACTTGAAATTTGGAGAAAAGATGCATAATTTTGGATTTTTGATCAAAAAAGTCAAATTTAAGCATCTTTTCTCCAAATTTCAAGTAAAATAAAAACAACCCTGCCGATTTAATGTATTTTTAGGTGCTGAACAAGTTTACTTAGTGCATTTTGTTAGAATTAATTAGTAAAATTTTATGAATCATAAGATTTTATAGAATTTTATTAATAAAATTCTATAAAATCTTATAATTCACAAATTTTTATTAATTAATTCTAACAAAATGCACTAAGTAAACTTGTTCAGCACCTAAAAATACATTAAATCGGCAGGGTTGTTTTTATTTTACTTGAAATTTGGAGAAAAGATGCATAATTTTGGATTTTTGATCAAAAAAGTCAAATTTAAGCATCTTTTCTCCAAATTTCAAGTAAAATAAAAACAACCCTGCCGATTTAATGTATTTTTAGGTGCTGAACAAGTTTACTTAGTGCATTTTGTTAGAATTAATTAGTAAAATTTTATGAATCATAAGATTTTATAGAATTTTATTAATAAAATTCTATAAAATCTTATAATTCACAAATTTTTATTAATTAATTCTAACAAAATGCACTAAGTAAACTTGTTCAGCACCTAAAAATACATTAAATCGGCAGGGTTGTTTTTATTTTACTTGAAATTTGGAGAAAAGATGCATAATTTTGGATTTTTGATCAAAAAAGTCAAATTTAAGCATCTTTTCTCCAAATTTCAAGTAAAATAAAAACAACCCTGCCGATTTAATGTATTTTTAGGTGCTGAACAAGTTTACTTAGTGCATTTTGTTAGAATTAATTAGTAAAATTTTATGAATCATAAGATTTTATAGAATTTTATTAATAAAATTCTATAAAATCTTATAATTCACAAATTTTTATTAATTAATTCTAACAAAATGCACTAAGTAAACTTGTTCAGCACCTAAAAATACATTAAATCGGCAGGGTTGTTTTTATTTTACTTGAAATTTGGAGAAAAGATGCATAATTTTGGATTTTTGATCAAAAAAGTCAAAATTAAGCATCTTTTCTCCAAATTTCAAGTAAAATAAAAACAACCCTGCCGATTTAATGTATTTTTAGGTGCTGAACAAGTTTACTTAGTGCATTTTGTTAGAATTAATTAGTAAAATTTTATGAATCATAAGATTTTATAGAATTTTATTAATAAAATTCTATAAAATCTTATAATTCACAAATTTTTATTAATTAATTCTAACAAAATGCACTAAGTAAACTTGTTCAGCACCTAAAAATACATTAAATCGGCAGGGTTGTTTTTATTTTACTTGAAATTTGGAGAAAAGATGCATAATTTTGGATTTTTGATCAAAAAAGTCAAATTTAAGCATCTTTTCTCCAAATTTCAAGTAAAATAAAAACAACCCTGCCGATTTAATGTATTTTTAGGTGCTGAACAAGTTTACTTAGTGCATTTTGTTAGAATTAATTAGTAAAATTTTATGAATCATAAGATTTTATAGAATTTTATTAATAAAATTCTATAAAATCTTATAATTCACAAATTTTTATTAATTAATTCTAACAAAATGCACTAAGTAAACTTGTTCAGCACCTAAAAATACATTAAATCGGCAGGGTTGTTTTTATTTTACTTGAAATTTGGAGAAAAGATGCATAATTTTGGATTTTTGATCAAAAAAGTCAAATTTAAGCATCTTTTCTCCAAATTTCAAGTAAAATAAAAACAACCCTGCCGATTTAATGTATTTTTAGGTGCTGAACAAGTTTACTTAGTGCATTAAGTTAGAAATAATTAGTAAAATTTTGTGAATCATAAGATTTTATAGAATTTTATTAGTAAAATTCTATAAAATCTTAAAATTCACAAATTTTTATTAATTAATTCTAACAAAATGCAATAAGTAAACTTGTTCAGCACCTAAAAATACATTAAATCGGCAGGGTTGTTTTTATTTTACTTGAAATTTGGAGAAAAGATGCATAATTTTGGATTTTTGATCAAAAAAGTCAAATTTAAGCATCTTTTCTCCAAATTTCAAGTAAAATAAAAACAACCCTGCCGATTTAATGTATTTTTAGGTGCTGAACAAGTTTACTTAGTGCATTTTGTTAGAATTAATTAGTAAAATTTTATGAATCATAAGATTTTATAGAATTTTATTAATAAAATTCTATAAAATCTTATAATTCACAAATTTTTATTAATTAATTCTAACAAAATGCACTAAGTAAACTTGTTCAGCACCTAAAAATACATTAAATCGGCAGGGTTGTTTTTATTTTACTTGAAATTTGGAGAAAAGATGCTTAAATTTGACTTTTTTGATCAAAAATCCAAAATTAAGCATCTTTTCTCCAAATTTCAAGTAAAATAAAAACAACCCTGCCGATTTAATGTATTTTTAGGTGCTGAACAAGTTTACTTAGTGCATTTTGTTAGAATTAATTAATAAAAATTTGCGAATTATAAGATTTTATAGAATTTTATTAATAAAATTCTATAAAAACTTATGATTCATAAAATTTTACTAATTTATTCTAACAAAATGCACTAAGTAAACTTGTTTAGCACCAAAAAATACGTATAAATATATTTGGACTCAGACCAGTCTGCAGACTTTGGACTAGACCCAGACCAGACTCAGACTTGACTAAAAAGTCTGAATATAAAAAATAAATTTACTTAGTAATTTTATTAAAAATTACTATTAAAATTACACAAAAGTTAAACAAACTTGGAATCCTGTGATTGGATTTTGATGATTTTGGGCTTGCTAGAATCGTCTCACTGAGACGAACATTTTGGTAGTTGAATCATTCAAAACAGACTAGTAGATCAAAAGTTATCCGATTTTTAATATATATATATATTATTAAATTTTAACCAATCAAATGCTTAGAAAAATTATCAGGTGGGGGGTGGGGGGTCAGCTACTTAGTGAAACCCTAATTAGGTGATTTCTGGCGCTCTTCTAATTGTCTGGAGCGAAGCGACAGACTTATACTTTTACGCTCTTTGATGACCGAAATTACGTTTTTGATGCATTATAGTTAAAAATATCAAAAACGTAATTGTTGCATTTTCCGGATGTAATGCTGCGTGCCTATATTGCACATTTAGTGCAACAACAACATAGATTTTTACGTGTTTGTATCATGGGCTGATTCGAATTATTACCCGGGTAACTAATTTATACGTATTGCAGTATTGTACAATCAACCCTCCATAAATGCAACTCGTAGGGACAAGCCTACAACGTGCATTTAGGAGGTTTGCATTTAGAGTGAGCCAATTAAATTGCAGCTTTAAAAATTTGATCAACAAGTTTGTGTAACTTCTTCCAAAACTTTATAACCTATCTTAAATACTAAAATTTGATTGGCTACGTGCATTTAGGGACGTTAGTATAATATAAAATGTTATTCAAGAGAACATGCATTTACAGAATATAGAACATGCATTTAGCACTAATAACATCTTATGGAATAGAAAAAAACGTGCATTTAGGGAGATATTGCATTTATAGAGGTTGTATTTATGGAGGTCCGACTGTATTTTTATTTGAATTTGTTTTGCATAGAAAAAAATACCTACACTCATAAATTAGATAAGTTATTCTTTCGTAATAATAATATTAGAAGTTTTTACTAGATATCTTCCATATCATGACAACGATCTAGTAGTACGTATTTGTCTAGGTTTTATAGGCCTCGAGAAGTTCCTCAATTACTTTTGGATCTGACGAATAAAGATTTGATGCAGATCCTCAAAACCAACCAACTAAGTATATTTTTAATGATTTGAGAAATTTCTTATCGTATGCTCATGTCAAATTGACTTGATTCGAATATTAGACACACCTACAAGCTATTTATACCCAAATCTCTAAACTAGGTAATACTGTAACACATTTTTTAAAGTTATTGTAAAAACAATTCTGAAGATGTCAATATAGTAATGGTATTTATCTTTTCAAATAGTAATTTTAGTATTTTTATTTGAAATTGTAATCTTTCCGTGTATCTTATCTAACTTGGCCTGTATTTTTTGCTATATATATTTTAGCAAGTTTACCTATTGATGATTTTGAAGTTTCCGATAGTAAGTAATATTTGATTTACCCAAATTTATTGCTTATTTTTATATTGATTTAGCAACATGCATTTGTCTAAGTTACAGGCCTAAAATGGAGCATTAGTTCGAAATCTTTTATGCTTTCGTCTCTAGTTCAGCAAGTTGTTTACAGACCAATTGTTAGCGAACTGGTAATTTAAAAAACTAATGATATAATAATCGAATGCAGTATATTATATACCTTATCAAATTAATTTTCCGGAACATGAACATAATACTAAGGTAAAAAGATCGCAGAAAAATTCAGTCATTTATGTGAATTCAACATGGTAGAGTTATTATCTGTTATTTCGTTATATCTTTGCTATTTTATATATCATATTAATTTTTCTCTTTTATTATAAATATAGATCTAAGTTACTTGTTTTTATCATCTTTTCTGTTATAGGTATAGCATTCATGACTTTTTTATTTACGGTTTATCAAGAATCGCTGGTTTGGGTATTTTAGACGCGATCATAAAAACGATTGGTAAACACATTTAATCATTTAATCTCGTAAATTGTTATTAAATTAAATTGCAAATACATTATTTATTAATCTACAGAGTCGTAAATTATAGCCCATAGAATGCTAGTATACTATTTCTCATACAAACATGATAAAAAATTAGTTTTGGAGTGATTCTCTGGAAAATTACAAACAATATTTGAATTCTTCAATACTTTTATGATATTAAGTAATGTACACTACTATAACATATTGAACTATCAATCAAGAATCTTGCTAATCACATAGAAACGAAATTAATTCTTAATTTAAATGATTAGCTGATAGAAATTTAAATTAATCTATTAGTGATAAATATTTAGACAACCCGTTAATGGAGGTTTAAATCAACGTATCAGCGATAAATATTTGGTTGAAGACCATCGACCAATTAAGTTATTTTTTATAATTTGAGAAATTTCTTATTATATGATCAAGTTAAATCAATACGATTCAAATTAATATATTTATATGTATATATTTTAACAAGTCAACCTATTAATGATTTTGAAGTTCCCGATATCAAAAGAATATCCTCCTATTCAACTATCCATCCACCACCTCGTAAAGACACAACAATCTATTACCCATAGAGATCTAACCATCTACTACCTATAGAGACCTAACTATCTACTTATCCACATGTAAAGACACCTATTTACTAACTACTAGAATATCAAGAAAGAATGTGCGAAAGACTAAGAAAAAAAGAAAACCAATAGACAGAAAAAAAAACAAAATAATGAAGAAAAAATAGTAGATAAAAAAAGTAGATCTAAAATATAATAAGGTAAAAAAATAATTTAAAAATTAATTATTGCGGTTTGTATAATTTGTAAATTTTGCAAATCAAAAAAAAAAATCGTTCAATTGTTATATGATTACTAGTAAAGTTCTAATTTCTTAAAATAATTCTAATATGAAAGGATAATAATTTTTGGGAAATCAAAAAAATCTAGTAATAATTGTCCGATTTTTTTTGATGGTCTGCAAAATTTACAAAATTATATAATCTGCAATAATTAAATAAAAGGATAATTTTAAAGGATAATTTTAAAAGGATAATTTTAAAGAATAATTTAAAAGGATAATTTTTTTTTAAAAAAAATATAAGTTAATCGATAGTAATTTAAGAATAATACTTAATAAAAAAAACAATTAAATAATTCAATGGACATTAAAAAAAAAATAAAATAATTTTTTTAATTAAAAAAAATAAAAATAAAAAAATAATAATAAATAAAAAAAAATAAAAAATAATAAAAATTAAAAAATAACGATAAATAAAAAAAAATAAAAAATAAAAATAAAAAAATAAAAAAAAACAAAAAAAAATATCGATAATTTTAATTATAAATAAAAAATAAAAAGTAAAAATAAAAAAATAACAATAAATAAAAAAAATAAAAATAAAAAAATAATAAAAAAAACAAAAAATAAAAATAATAAAAATAATAAAAAAATAAAAAAAGTAAAAAATTAAGATTATTTTAATTAAAAAAAAATAAAAAATAAAATAAAAAATAATAATAATAATTTTATTAATTAAAATAAAAAAAATAATGATAAATAAGTAGAAAAATAAAAAATAAAAATAAAAAAATAACGATAAATAAAAAAAAAATAAAAATAAGAAAATAATAAAAAAAACAAAAAAATAAAAAAATAAAAATAATAAAAAATAAAAAAATAAAAAAAAATAGAAAAAAATAAAAAAATATCGATTATTTTAATTAAAAAAAATAAAAAATAAAAATAAAAAAAAAATAATAATAATTTTAAAATAAAAAAATAACAAAAATAAAAAAAAATAAAAAATTTTTACTAATAATTAAAATTAATATTTTAGAACATATTTTGGATGCACAAAGTAATTTTTTGTGCAACTTTAACATTTAAAACTTATTGAAGTTTTATAATTTTTTTAATAATAAACAAATTAATTTGCTAAAATTATATAATAATTCTTATAAATTTGAATTTGGTACAACTATTCTTAAATTTCTTTTTACAATAATGCAGTAGTAAATTTTATTAGTCTAAAAAAGAAACAATACTCAAATTCTTTGTAAAATAATAAATGTGCAAATAATATTTTTACAAAAATTATGTTACAAAATAATAAACTTGCAACTTCTATAGCATGTTTACAAAAATATATAATTAAATATATTAAAAATAATAAATATATAATTTAAAAATCAAAAAAATGTTAAAGAAATCAAAAATTAGAATTATGAATTATTAATTTCTTTTTTTTTAATTTGCAAATTTCATATATTTTTGCAAACTGCAATAAAAAAAACTAACAATTATTTATTTTATAACCAATATTATTTTAAAAAATATATATAAATTTATACAATCTTAGCTAATTTGTGTACTATCAAGTCATTAGGCATTTAATGCTTTTATTTTTAATAAACATATTATATTAATTTTATATATTTATTTAATTATAATTTTTAAATTTAGATTTTTAACTTTTATATAATTAAATTTAGAAATAATTTATACATCGCACATGCGATATTGTCGCACCTACCGCAGATCATAAAATCAGGTGTAATGTAAAATCAAAACAATTAAAATAACCCGTTTTTTCATTGGATAGGGTTAGGATGAGGTATAGATTGTGTGTATGGGCGAAATGGGGTTTTTATAGTAAAATTTTGCAAGAAATTTTTTTTGTTAGAATCCTAAGAGTAGTTTCATATACTCAATTTTAAGTTATAGATGATTTTTGACAAAATGAACGTTTGGTTTGAATTTTTGATCATATAACGTTATACCTGATCTTGAAATTTGATTGGAAAAGCGACATATAAGGCACATCACATGGGGCAATGAATAAATTTACTCTTAAATTTAATATAATAATACAAATTGATGAAAAATTTTTAATTAATTAGTTAATAGACCATTTTATTCAACTAATCAATTAATTAATTTTATTCAACTAATTAATTAGTTGACTAATCAATTAGTCAATTAATTAATTGACCAACTAATCAATTAACCAATTATAATAATTAATTTATCAAGTAATAATTAATCAGCTAACTAATTAATTAGTTAAATAAATAATAAATAAATCTTGATAAAATATACTAAAATAATACTAAAAAAACAGCTAGATTGAATTAATTGACTAAGTTAAGTCTGTAAAATTTAAACAATTAGTTGTTAATAGATAATTACTAAAAATAAAAAATAGTATAAGTTTAAATAGTAATAGAAATCAAAAATCAAATTAATCAATTAGTTGTAAAGTTAACAGCTATATATTAATTTAAATTTAAAAATTTATCGCTCCAGACTCACACCGGTTTCCGGTTCCTAGTATATATTATATATATTATATTTATATAGGATCTGATAGTTGCTTTACCCCTTACCCATCTAAAAAATCAGATGATAAATGGCGCTCCCCTTACCTGATTAAAATGGGTCACCCAGTTGTAATTGGGTGATCCAGCTATTTGAATAAAATGGGTCACTCGGTTATATTCAGGTGAAGTCAAGTCAACAATACAACTAAATATATAATTTTAAAGAAATTTCATATAAAGAAGCATGTCCTCCTATTATTTATTGACAGTTGACCCATTTAGGGGGCATCCATAAATAACGTTATACAAGAGGGGTTGGACTAATGATAATGTTTTTCTCAATAAGTAGAGGGGTCAAAAAAATATAACGTAATTTTTTTGGAAAAAATTGGCTAAAAATTGAACCAGTGGTCTAAATTTAATAATTTTAGTACCATTCGATTCGTCTCAGTGAGAGGAGTCAAATGGTACTAATTTCATTTCATTTGGATCACTGGATCAAATTTTATTGGCCAAATACTATTGGTTATTATGTTTTCTTATAAAATTACTAAAAAAATTAATGGTTTTTTGTGAATAACTATTGATCCAGTGATCCAAATGAAATGATTTTAGTATCATTGGATTCGTCTCACTGAGACGAATCGAATGGCACCTAAATCATCCAAATCGGATCACTGTGTCATAATATATTCAAGTTTTTGTAAAATTTTATATATAAACATACAGATTTTGAAAAGTAGAGGGTGGTCCAGCACTACTATGAAGGGGTACATCACGTTATTTATGGATGCCCCCTTATTGACAGTTGATCTGTTTATTGATGAATGACCCGTTTATTGACAGATGACCCGTTATATATTTAAACTGATTTGTTAAAAATATGACCCAGATAGTAATTTTTCAGGCCGGGTTATAAGTCTCACAGTTATTCGGGTCAGAGCTTGGAACCCTAAATATAAATATATTTATTATAAAAATACTTTTTGTGAAAATATTGTAAAAATATTATAAAAACAATTTTGAAAATAATAGCATTTAATATTTATTTTCTAAGAAACTTGTTATATTTTTTAAATTAAACTTGCTTCTCTTAATTTGTATAGAAGTTACCAAAGTATTGTGGACACTTTTTGGATTGTAATTACTTAAAATCGAGTAAGTAACCATAGTACGAAATTGATATCATGTATTATACCAATTTCAAGATATAACTTATTAAAATTTGGTGCAATTTCATTAAGTTGCACTAGAGTTATACAGAAAATATAACAAATTACTATTTTTGAATCAGTACAAAAATCAATTTGACTTTTTTTATCTAAAAATCAAAATTTTTTTCAAATTGTTTTAATTTCATTCAAATATAGCAAAGCACCTAGATAATATTACATAATATAAAATAGCTACATTTATACAACGAGTTAGGTACAATTAGTAAGAAAAGTAAAATTTTTATTTTTTTTCCTCATAAAAATGATCAGTGGCAAGAAAACTTGGCTAATAAATAAAAAAACTCTAATCAAGGTAATTCTACTTGTTTTAGTATTGCTAAGGTTGACTGTAAAAAGTTTGTTATATTAAAGTTAAAAAGAAGCTTCACAGAATAGGTACTTTAAAAGGACAAAAAAGAGAAAAAAAACTTCCTGAATATTTAAGATTACATGTCTTTTTCAACTTCTCTAGTCTCAAGAGTCTAATTGTTAGCAAAATTCTGCTACCCAAACTTATTCTATGTTATTAACCTTCTCAAATACTAACAAAAAAAAAAAAAAAGTATAGCACTATACTATTTATCATGCATTATACAAAAAAGATCTGAGATTTTGTATTGTCCCTTGGGCTGTTTGTCTCTCCTGTCCAGTCTCGTGCCTATAAAGGCTAATATTTTTGAAGCTTTAAATATATTTTGTAATTGGATAAACAACAATTGGCTATTTTTAGGTTTCTTCTGTTGTATTTAGTCTAATATTGTTGGTGAAACTAGTTAGTTTCACCAGAACCATCTGGTGCACCATGGTGCACCATCGGTGCACCGTTGAAGATTTGAGTTTTTTATAATTATCGGTGCATCAGTTTCGGTGCACCAATCTTGGTGCACCATGGTGCTCCATTGAAGATTTGTTTCACCTGCAACTCTAATTTAGTCATAAGCCATATAAGGTATGAAATGGAATGTTGAATATTTGAATCACTTTTTTACATGTAACTATAGGCTTACTAAGTAGGCTTGTTTCTTTTGGTCTTGATGCCAAATCATGCTGCCACTTGCACTAAAGTTAAAGAAGAATCTATAGAATATAAAATTTTGATTAGTTTTTTTTTGTTAAAAAAAAAAATAAAAAAAAACTAAAATTCGAACCTTTATACCAATAAAAAAATCACGATTGTAGTAATTTTTGCATAATTTCTGTGCAATCTAACAAAACTGTACGAAACTTTAATATGTTATACCTTGAGATCATCATAACATATAATATTGATTTTATCCCTTAAACCATTCAGGGGGCAAATTTGCCTACTAAAATCGGTATTTTTTAGATTTTGTATGATTGTGCTCGATTTTTCTAAACAACTGTATCCCCTTTTCTAAGCTGGAATTAAAGTATGCCATTTTGCAGATCAAGTTGTGATCTTTTATCATGTATTAGTTGTATATGACATAGTATATACATGTTAGTAGTATGATGGTTGTCTATAATTACTATTAATTAACCATTAAAAAAAAAAGAAAAAAAAAAGAAAAAAAATTTATTATAAATATGTCCCAGCATTTCATACGATGATATTTTGCCCATATCTATACATTTAACCCAATAAAATATTCTTTAACAAAAACGCAAAATATTTTGTATAATTTTGGTTTGCATTCTTCGCTTGTATTACATAGCATATGTAATGACGTGCAATTGTATTGTCGCATGCTTTGTGTTTACAGGAGTTACTCTAGTCCATTTTAGTTAGTATTTTTATAAAAAAAATTTTATCCCGATTTACTTTTTTTCGAATTATTTTAGTGGACAAATTTGTTCACTAAACCAGGCGGTTTAAGGGATACTGCGGTTACTTACCTGATTTTGAGTAATTACAATCCAAAAAGTGTCCACAATGCTTTGGTAGGCTCTTGTTTGCTTGCATAATTACTATAAATACATTTCTAAAATATTTAAATAAAATTTGGTATAATAATATTTGAAGAATGAATCTACTTGTTACTGATGATGACTATAATGGGGCATCCATAAATTACATTATACAAGAGGAGGTTGGATATACTTGCTGGCAAAACACAGACAAATCCCAAATTCAAAAAAAACAATTGCTATTTGTAAAAGATTAAATCAAAAAAGTAGTCATAAAATTTTGCAAATATATTATTTATAACAATAAAAATATCTACTATTTGTTTAAACAAAGATTATTAATAAAGTTTTTGAGAAATTAATTTGGGATATATTTGGGATTTGGGCATGGACAAATCCCAAACTATAGTAATTTGGAATTTTGCCAACATGTATAGGGTTGGACGAACAATAACGTTTTTCTCAATAAGTTGGGGGTCAAAAAAATATAACGTAATTTTTTTAAAAAAAATTGTCTAAAAATTAAACCAGTAGTCCAAATTTAATGATTTTAGTACCATTCGATTCGTCTCGATGAGAGGAGTCGAATGGCACCAAAATTCAATTAATTTGGTTCACTGGATCAAATTTTATTGCCCAAATACTATTGGTTATTATGTTTTTTTATAAAATTACTATAAAACCAATAGTTTTTTGTGAATAAATATTGATCCAGTAATCCAAATGAAACAATTTTGGTATCATTGGATTCGTCTCACTGAGACGAATCGAATAGTAACTAAATTATCCAAATCGGATTACTGTGTCACAATATATTCAAGTTTTTGTAAAATTTTATATATAAATATACAGATTTTGAAAAATTTTTTATATAGTAGAGAGGAAGTCAAGTGCTACTATGAGGGGGTACATAACGTTATTTATGGATGCCCTCTAACCACTAACAAAATTCATACACGAGACATAAAAACATTTATTGAGATATAAACTATGAAAGTTGGTATTAATTTTTTTTAAAATATCAATCTGCCTTATTTTTATTGATATCAGCCTATATATAATTGCCTATCTCAAATCTAATTGGCCAATCAGCAATTCAGTAACAAGCACATTTTTTCTATAATTAAAATAAAAATATTTATTAAAATTGATTAAGTAGTTGTCAAGATATTTTAATAATTTAAAAATTAAAAAAAAAATTACTAAAAACAATTTGTTCTATTTCTACTGATTCTTTTTTGTATTTTAAACCAGGTTTGCAAAAACTTATACAAGATCTTTAATGTTTAATTTTTTTAAAATAGCTTTGGTAAACTCTGAAATTTTTGGCAATTTATATTTAATATATAGTAAAACTTTAAATTTAGCTAAAAAATCATTTTAAAAAATATTATATATAAAGATAATTTCTATTACTTTTACAAAATTATTAATAATATTACTTTAAGCACTTGCTAAGTTGCCAAAATATTAGCCAAAAAAAATAAAAAAATAAAAAAAATAAAATAAAATAAAACTCTTTCTGACAATCACTTGTACAAATTTCCGAGCAAAAGAAAAACAAAAAATTTTTTAGTAAAAGACGAGACAGCTGCATTCTAATAGTGGTTTTTATAGAAGTTAACCTTTCTTCTACTCTGGGGGACTCCTTTATATATTTGACATGCAAGCCAGAAGCATCAATTGTGCAAGATAACTGACAGTGGGTGCCCTTGGTACAAGAAATTCTGGTAGAAGTTTTCTTTTGTCGACAAAGCTATTCTAGCTTGGTTAGACGGTGAACTAAAAAATGAGTTTTTCAACACTTTCTTTAAAGTTTTTTGGTTACAAGAACATATTCGACCATTTACTCTCTACCATATTCTCGCTTGAAGCAGTTTTTCTGGAATTTTTGACGGAAAGTAGGAAATTCAGCATACCCTTTCCAAAAGATCGGCATTGTTGTTTCTATCCTAATCGGGAAGAAGGCGTGCAAGTTGATAAACAGGAACGGACGTGTAATAAGACGTGGCACAATGGAGTAGCAGATCTGTGAAACTAAATTCCAGAACATTCTTTTTTCATATAATACTTTGGCGAGGCGTTTCCTTGCGCAGTATTATATAATTTTTATCATTGGTTCTAGATTTTTCTTTTATGTTTTGATTTTCTTTTAGTTTTCTATGCCGCTTAGCGGCACTATGCTATCATGTACTGTGGCTTTTTGCCTCTTTCTTTTTCTTTCTATTTGTTTTATTTTGTTGTTATTGGGTTTTTCGTTTAGGTTTGATGCTTTCCCCCTTTATATTTTTCCCTTTATTTCTTGATATGTTTTTTTTCTAGTAGATTACCTCTACTCAGGAAGCTAAGAGAAGGAGGTTTAAAAAGTAGGCAGTCATGATAAGGCGTTCTGATTCAAACTGAGTTTGGAACAGTGTGGCAGGTCGCATCTAAGAATTCGTCGATTAAGCGGAATTTTGGGTGATGTCAGACTTAGAATTTAAAAAATTACTTGTTTTTGCTACAAATTCAATTAGTTTAAATAAAAGTGCTGGTGAGGCTGCCTAAGTTAAAAAATATATATATATTAGCCAAAGTACAAATATAATATATAAATAGTACATAAATTTTACTATTATGTAAAAATATATTAGCTTGTCCAATAGCAATTTATTGTTTAAAATTATATTTTCAGATCATTAGCAATTTTGTTAATTTGTTCACCAAATTTTATTTGTTTGTTCACCTATATAACTAATCACAAACAGTAATTTAACAATTTTTTTTTAATTTTTCTAGTAAAATTATTTATCTTTATAGGGAAAACTTTTTTCACGCACCTGCATGGCCATGCACCCCTATATGCATGCATATAAATAAGTTCATCAAGATAAGTTTTTTTGATTTTTTTTTGTTTATTTTTGTTTTACCGTATTTTGTTACTAATTTTTTTTTCTTTTTTAGCTACAATCGTTTGTCGCGTCAGTGTAGTCTTGGTGTTATTGCAAGTATCGTTGTAGGTGTCGTCGTAAGTGCCATCATAGGTGTCGTGTTAGATTTTCTTCTCGGTTATGTTTCTTCAGGATCTTGTGCTGGCGTTCTTTTTATACGTTTCTATAGCACTATAAAGAACATTCTTGGTGGATGTTTTTGTTTTGTACGTTTACGTTTCTCCAATGGGTAGTTTTGCACTTTTTTTGGAGTTGTATTGTACGGCGTAATCTTGGTAAGTTTTCCGGTTCATATTAAAGTGGTTTATTGGGTCGAGTAAGTTTTTTGTTTGTCTTTTTTTTTTTAATGCTATTCTTTCTTCTGATTTTGCCGTTGAAGCCACCGTCGGTACTGTAGTATTCGTACCCGGTTAACTCTTTACCCGAAAGGTTATACCCTTTAATAAAATCTAATATCCAGTTTTATACCCTATTAGAATAAAAAGGGTAGCGGTTATATCCGAATATAACCTCTTTATAGATAGGTTATATATGGGTTATCGTTTTTTGCAAGATGTAATCTTGCAGATCATGATTTTATATAAGTTTTATAATTTACCGGTTCAAATAAATGATTAACAAATCATATTTTATTGAAAGTGCTGCGTATAATTTGTGTTACAACATTATATATAAACGATTGTGTGTATACATAATTTTTCTAATATCTAATTCGAAAAATTTGTTTAAGCCAAGTAAGAAAAAAATTTTAATTATACATGTCTGATAACATCTGACTTATTCAATATGTTTGTTCAAAGTTTGTATTTGATCGGGGTTAGTTCAGAAAACAAGACTCTTAATAAAAGGTTTGTGTTAATCCAATTAATCCAATTAATTTAACTCAATACATTAATGGATATTAAAATTTCTTACTATATATTCTCAACTTCTCAACTTGTATATATCTAACTAAATTGATAAAATTTGATTTTGTTGTAAAGTAATTAAAGATCGGTAATTATATATTATTATAAATAATATAAAATGATGCTTAAAAAAAAAAAAATATATATATATATATATATATATATTATAATGAGGTATTCTTACCTGAAAAAAAATATATACTACTTATTCGCTTTAATATGATTTTGTTCTAAAAAACAAAAATTCATTAATGTAGTGTTTAAAAAAAAATTTATTGTTGTAACTTAAATTTACTTGGAAAAATAATACCAACAGCATAACGATTTTTGTTTAAAAAAATCAAATGCTCAAGTGTAATAGATAAAAGGTTCGCTTTTTTAATAGACATAATATTTCCGGCTTCACTAAATAGCCTCTCACTAGGTGTTGAAGTAGCTAAAATAGCTAGATATTTTCGTGCCAAATAAGCTAGAACCGGAAAATGACTTTGATTACTTTTCCATCACTCAAATGGACATTGGTTATAAGAAATTTCTAGCATTCCAATATAGTCAGAAATTTCATCCATATGTGTATTATTTGATCAAAATATAGTAGCTAATAATTTGCTTGTAGGTCATAGTAGTTGCTTAATAGATAAGGGGCATCCATAAATAACGTTATACAAGAGAGGGGGTTGAACGAACGATAATGTTTTTCTCAATAAATAGAGATGAGTCAAAAAAATAACGTAATTTTTTTAGAAAAAATTGGCTAAAAATTGAACCAGTGGTCCAAATTTAATAATTTTGGTACCATTCGATTCGTCTCGGTGAGAGGAGTCGAATGGTACCAATTTTATTTCATTTGGATCGCTGGATCAAATTTTATTGGCCAAATACTATTGGTTATTATGTTTTCTTATAAAATTACTAAAAAATTAATGGTTTTTTGTGAATAACTATTGATCCAGTAATCTAAATGAAATGATTTTGGTATCATTGGATTCGTTTCACTGAGACGAATCGAATGGTATCTAAATCATCCAAATCGGATCACTGTGTCACAATATATTCAAGTTTTTGTAAAATTTTATATATAAATATACGGATTTGAAAAATTTTTTTATATAGTAGAGGGGGGTCCAGCGCTACTATGAGGGGGTATATCCCTTAGATTCAGGGTTGGCAATGGAGTCAATGGAGCCCAATGGAGCTGCGAATGGAGCCAATGGAGCTCTGAATGGAACCAATGGATACTAGCTATTTGAGCTCCATTCGCACAACCATTGAGCTCCATTGTTCCATTGCCAACCCTGCTTAGATTGTAACACAGGCAAATTTGCCTGCGTATTTTAAAATTTTTAATAAAATTTTAAATATTGATTTTAGCCATATCTTTTCTAAGTAAAAAATATTTTTTAAGTTTTGTTTTAGTAACTTTGTTATAAAATTTTTTTAAAATCATTAGAAAACTTTAATATAATAAATGTTTAAAGTTCTTGTATTGGCATTTTTACTATTAAAATTTTTCTTTAGATTTTTTCAAATTTTATATGTTCCCGTCTATAAAAAAATCTTTACTTCTAATACAAGTCTTAATTTTTACAAGTAAATCATTAAAGTTGCAATAATGAAAGTTATCATCCTTTATATAAACTACAATTTTGTCTTAAGAACTATAGTTCTAAAACTAAAACTAAATAAGATCGCAGAAAAATTGTAATAAAATTTTTTAAAAAAATTTTTTCTTAAAATTATCTATTTTCAGCTTATATGTAACTATAATTTATTTTCTTATAATATAAAAACTAATTTTGCAAAAAAGTAATCCTTATTTTCAAATATAATTGTACAAAGTTTTATTTAATTATTTTAGTATTTTAAAAAAGTAAATCAGAGCTAAAAAAGTGCAAAAACGCAGGCAAATTTGCCTGTGTTCTACTACAATCTAAGGGATAATGTTATTTATGGATGCCCTCTAATACGTCTATTTGATTTTGGTACTGTCTATATACTTCACGCAATGAATTGTAAGTTCTAGACCTTAAAGATTCTAAATTAAAACTCAATACTTTGCATCAAGGATCTAGTAATGCAGCCAACATTCCTTCTTCAGATAGTACTTGCCAATAATAGTTAATAGCATTGTATAGCGCTATTCTTACTCTTTTTCCAATATTTGTACAATCATAAGGAACATCATTCGTTTGATCATTATCATTAAAAGCACTTTCATCATTATTATAATTTACTTGTTGAAGTTCAAAATCATCAAACATTATAAGACTATTAAATATCGCCTTAATTGCACTATACATAAAACTTATTGTTGAATATTTACTACCTCTTAATAAATCAGTAGCCTCTGCAAATGGTTCAAGTATTGAGATAAGACTTGTTATAGCTTCCTACTTAGTCTCAGTAAGATTAATTTTTTTTAATTGTATTGCTTCTTTTCGAGTATCTTTATTTAAGAATAGCATTGTAATCATAGGGTCAATTATATTTCGAATTTTAATTAGCCGTTGCCAAGCAAGATAAGAAGAATTCCATCTTGTTGGCACATCAGCAATTATATGTAATTTATGATCATTTTGAGAAAGGTTCTTATAAATTAAAAAAAAAACTTTTATTTAGTAACTAAAACGCTATAAAGAAAAAGCTTAAGAAAAGAATTTTAAACTAATTTTTAATAAAGGATTGTTTATTAAATATTAGCGGTTTTGCAAACTTAATATATATTACGGATGATTGTGAAATTGGATAGTAATGAAATTTGGGTTTTTTAATACTGATGAAGGTTATTTCTGTTTTGTTGGACAGGTTAAAACATGTCGAGATTTGTTGTTTAGAATTCCTGCGCCTAATAACTTGATAAAGATAGCAAAGCTCTTCATAGAATAGCTACCTTAAACAATAGCGAATAAACTGCCTCTACTTAAAAAAAAAAAAAAGTGTGTTCTTGTTAGAATAAGAAATTACCTCATATGACTCTTTACAAATTAGAAATTACTAAAGATGGAAAGTTTACATGCTATATTTTTAAAAAAGTTTTAGATACTTGCTATATGCCCAATTATCCAATTTCATGATCATCCGTATTTGAATATGTATTTAAAATACTTACAATATTTTCATTACAATTAAATTTTTTTTGAGCTTCCAAAAGCCGTTGAGTTTGTTTGGGAGTAGTAAAGTATAGCATAAGTTTTTTTGCATGTTTAACTAAATTTTCTATTTCTAAAAGACCTTTTCCAACAACTAACTGGAGAGTATATGCTGTATATGTGATATGAATTATATCTTGCATAAAATCCAGTGCTTTAATCATATTACTACCATTATCTGTAGTAATCGAAAAAACTTTATTACTAAGATTTCATTCATTAATAATCTCGCCAGTACGTGGATAAAGAAGATAATTAATAGAAAGAATAGTTTCTTGTAATTGAAAATTAGTATCAACGTACAAACAAGTTACACCCAAGTATCCTAATCTATTATGACTATACATGAGGACGAAAGCATTTTGGGTTCTAAAACCCGAAATTAAAATTTGAAGACGAAATTGTATTTGACCTATTTTACTTGAAAGACGAAATTATTTGATACTTTTTTGAATAGACGAAATTATAAAGAACATATCTATATAAATTTAATTTGTTCTTTTTTATAAAAAATTTTAATTTTCTCTAATGAAGACGAAATAGGCCTTTTTCAAAAATCAATTTCGGTAGCATCACTAATTATGACCAGTCCATAAATCACAGGTTAGTGAGCATGAGATAATATTTTTTTTAAATATATCTAGTAACGATTGCTTAGTATTTTCATATGCTTCAGAAAGCAATTGTCAGCAATATCTTTCACTCGGAAATTGGTATAATGGATCAAATTCTGCAATAAAATCCGTAAGACCCTCATTATTTCAAATATTTAATGGTTGTTGATCCTTAATTAAAAGTTCAACAAATTTTTGATCTAAACGACGCTTACGTTCTGGATTACTATAAATTATTTTATCAATTTGAAGTTGCGAAAATAAAGGTTGTTTTATTTTTTTATTATGTGAACTTTCTGTAATACCATGTCGTATTGCTAAGTGCCCAATATAATTTCCCGTTGAACTATCAACTGACCTCATAAAATGTCCATATAATTCACTTTTATTATTTTTATGAACTTCTACTAAACAACTTACAATTGTTTTGTAGAGTGGTACAGCTTCATAACGTTGATAATAAGACCAAATCCAACTTCGCCCTGAATGGCTTATAATAGGAATTAACTTTATTTCTATTAAATTTGGTGTTTTTGACATATTTTTGGGTTGGCTTTGTAAGATTGAACGAAGTGTATTATCTTGATTATCTTGATTATCTTCAATATCTTGATTATTATCATCATTAATTAAGTTATTATCATTATCGTTAACCAGGTTATCATCGTATTCATCAATCAGATTATATTCATATTCATTAACCAGGCTATTTTCGTATTCATTAATCAGATTATTAAGTTCATCTAATATGTCATTATTATTGACTGAATTATCGCATTCGACAGATATATCATCAACCATATTACTGCGTTCATCTGATTAGATTGTGATAATTCTAACAAATTTGCATTAGGTATTTTTTTTTGTTTTTTGTGTTTTTTATCAAATAGAACAGTAGTATCTTTCTCGCTAGAATTTTCATCGAACATTTTTTTTTTTAAGTTTATAGTATCGTATTTTCAGACAACTATTTATTTTAAATTTTGAGTCTACTAATTTATTATTTATTTTGATGTATCAGCAAGAATTTAAAATCATATGTATATATTTTTCTTGTTATTTTTTGATTTGAATAAATTAACTCTAAATTTATCATTTAATAAAATAAATGATTTATTCCAATTCATATACAAATATCGCCAAAGTAAAATCTTAATCATTTGATAAAATGAAGGATTATTACAAGTCATGTGCAAATGTCGCCAAAGTAAAATCTTAAATATTTTTTCTTGATATTTTTTTTGATTTGAATAAATTAACTTCTAAATTTATTATTTGATAAAATGAATGATTTATTCCAAATTATATACAAATGTCGCCAAAGTAAAATCTTAAAAATTTTTTTATCGTATCAAATTTGATTTTAAAAAACCACTATAATTTAATTGATGATTATCAACCTAGTGCTTTAGCTATATAAAGATTTAAATAAATATTACGTGTATATGATAAATAAGCCATATAGATTATACATATCTCATTAACTCTTTACATGCATATAAAACTCACGATCTTGCAATTATATATAAATATAGCAATTTAATAAAATGCTGTATACGTGATATTGCACAAATACAAATATGACGTACTGATATATATATACAAGATATTATTATAAAACTGGTCGTAACCTGAGTTATAAGTCAACAAAACCAGAACATAGATTAGGTTAAAATAAAGATAAATTATTTGTATGAATGCAACTCAACCGGTTGTATATTAATAATTAAAATTGTTTACTATATATATCTTATTAACCGAATAGGTTAATCAGATATCTTGATTAATGACCCATTAATCAATTTCATAATCCGGATATCTGGGTAACCTAGCAGTTAACCGGTTATCATACCTTAGGGTATGATCACTACGTTACTGGAGCCGGGTAAGTTTTTCGTCTTGTGTTAGTTTTTTTTTCTTATATATTTACTAATGCTTTTTTCTCTTCTGGGTGTGATTTCGCCATTGGAGCCATCATTACTAAAGTTATTGGAGCTGCCATTTTCAGATAAAAAAGTCATTGGAACCGTCATTTTGGAATTACCATTTTTGGTAAGTTTTTCATTTTTGGGCCGTTGCTTGTTTTTTTTTGTTGTTTTTTCGCCCTTATTCAGGTACTAACTCTTCTTTTTTTTCAGATACATTTCACTGGCATTACTGAAGCCATTGGAGTCGCCGTTTTCTGGTATGTTTTCATTTTGGGACTGTTAATTTGTTTGTTTATATTTTTTTTATAACTTATAACTAATGCTTTCCTTCTTTTAGTTGCGATTTCGCTGTTGGAGCCGTCGTTACTGGAGTTGTTAGATGCTTTTTTTCTTTTAGATACAATTTCACTATTGGAGTCGTTAGAGTTCGTATTTAGGTTAGGGCTTGTCTTTTAGTTGCGATTTCGTCGTTGGAGCCGTCGTTACTAGAGCTTTTCTTCTTTTAGATACGATTTCACTATTGGAGCCGTCGTTAGGGTTCAGGTTCGAGTTAGGTTCGGGTTAGAGTTCGGATGTTCATTACTTTGTGTGTTTTTTTTTTTAGTCATAGTGCAATTTATCGTTTGTTGTATTCTTTTTGTTTTTTTTTTTTTTTTTATTCTTGTTTTTTTTTAATAAAATTTATCGTTGTATTTTTTTTTTTTTTTTAATAAAAAAATCTTAAAATTTTTTTATAAAATTTGCAATCGATGTTGATTGGCCGGGTACAAGTGATTAATCTTGTGTTCACATGATCAGTTTTGATTGGTCGATAACAGTGTACACGGCCACATGAGTGCGTGAAATTTTCAAACTCATCTTTATATAATATATTAGAAGTAATAGTATATCTGTAAATCCTAAGTAAACAAAAACAGTATAGTAGAAAAAGAGAAAATTCAGAACCAAACTACTTAAATATATAATTATATTAATTAAATAATTAATTCTTAACAAAGAAGAACTTTAAGCTAGAGAACAAACTGAGTAAGAAGAGGAAGGAAACAACTATAACTAAAGGTTTCCAAAAAACAACAAATGAAGAAGTGGATCAGGACCCCGAAGGATACATATATAACTCAGATCCAGACTCAATTTTTTAATATAACTTTATACACTTAATTTTAAAAGCTTTATACAAAATTATAATATAAGTTCAAATTTACTATAAATTATACAATTTCAGATCTGAGTACCAGTATGATCATGTTAACCACCAAAGCCAAAAACATAATTACACAAAAAAAAGTGACGAAGAGAAAATCAGAAACCTATCTAGAAAAAGAAGGGCGGTAGTTAACCGTGTTCAAATTCAACAACAAAATTTTTAGTTTCGAAAATAAGCTACCCATACGATCGATGAACGTTGCTACATAGTAAAGTCTAAATTTTACTAAGCAAATCGATTAAAGTCGCATAAGTAACATTGTTCAGCAGATCAAAATACGCGTACCCTGAAAATTTCATACAAATTGGAGAACTTTTTATTATTTGACTTTTAATTTTTACGTTCAACGGTTTTTTTTTTATAAAAAAAAAACCGTTGAACGTAAAAATTAAAAGTCAAATAATAAAAAGTTCTCCAATTTGTATGAAATTTTCAGGGTACGCGTATTTTGATCTGCTGAACAATGTTACTTATGCGACTTTAATCGATTTGCTTAGTAAAATTTAGACTTTACTATGTAGCGACTATAATCGATTGACCAAAAATCGCTTTATAAGTTACTCCCGATTTTTTTCTGCATATTTATTTATTGTTTATAACATATTTATTTATCGTCTACAGCATATTTATTTATTGTCTACAGCATATTTATTTATTTATTTTACTTATTAAAGTTTTGTATTCAAAAATAAGCTACCTCTTTATTGTGCTTTAAATTACTTAAAATAGTAAATAAGCTACCCACGGGTTTTTTTTGTTAAAAATCGGCAAAAAAAGGTAGCTGCAACATACGGTATATATCGATTTATATCTACTTAAAAATTTTCCCGATGTATATATAGTATCGTTATACAAAAAAAGATTGTACTTGTTATAAAGATCGTCTTTGTTATACAAATAAACATCTAACTTTTCAAAAAATTACCAGTTGGTTATACAAATTTAAGCATATAACATATGGAAAAATTATATATAAGTCTATACAAAGCCAGATCTCAGTATTATATGTATCCTTCGGGGTCCTAGCGGACCTTTAGCCTATACAAAATTTTAAATTTGAAATGGATCCAGTTGGAGAGTTTGAGACAGTTCAGAAAAGTTGTAATGAAAGATTAATCAATCAAGTTGAAAGAAACAGTACGAAAAAAGTCAAGAGTTCTTATGGAGGAATAGAAGAGGATAGTATGAAAAACGTCCAAAGGGACTTGAATATGCAAATCAATGAAATGACATCATTTTCATAACAAATGACATCAGTAACACAGACGACAACAGCAAACAACCAAATCGGGGACATTACGTCATTAGGA
Organism: Gigaspora rosea; assembly: GCA_003550325.1. Classification (NCBI taxonomy): domain Eukaryota; kingdom Fungi; phylum Glomeromycota; class Glomeromycetes; order Diversisporales; family Gigasporaceae; genus Gigaspora; species Gigaspora rosea. The sequence continues at coordinate 235,710 of QKWP01000352.1, read as the reverse complement.
ATTTAGACGATCACAACAAACAACCTAATTGAGACTAGTACATCATCAGTAACCAACACTCTGGAAGTTTCGACAGATAACCAACAAACTTTGTTATGTGATGAGGGTTGTATCGATAATGAAGAAACAGTCAACAATATGGATATAGAAAAGGGAATACAACAGAATGGAACCGTTATAGAAAAGTAGATAAAACACAGCAAAAAAAGAAACAACAACCACTTTCATATAGTGTGGTAGTAATAGAAAGAAGGAAAGAGAATAAGCAGCAACTAGAAGAAAGACGTAATAAAAGTAGGGAGTTAAAAAATAAAATTTGGAGAGTAAAGAGTGAACAGATTAAAGATTGTTTTAATATCGAGGAGTGGAGTATCGATAAGATAATAGAGGCTTTTAAGACACAAGAGTCGATTTTGGGTTTTGTAAAACATAAGTTAGAAACTAAAGCAACAAGTATGGAAATACCATTAGCTATTGGGATCAAGTTAAAACACCAGGATAGAGCTTTCTTTAGATGTTTTATGAACAGACACGAGACACATCCTGCACATCAAAATGAATTCATGCATTTATTAGAGAGGGCTACAGATAGATATAAACAAGCGTATGGAGCATATGTCATAAACAGGAAGAACAAAAATCAGATTTACAATAAATTGAGAAAGAAATTAGGAATTGATTTTCTAACAAATGCCGATTTATTGTTTTGGATAATTTCGAAATAACACAATTGTTATTCTTCGTAGCAGGTTTTGCGAGATTACAGAATGATTTAAAATTTGAAGAGTTGAGAAAAAAGATAAATGAGTTGAAGAGTGATCTGCTAATTCAATTACCTGAACATTACAATATGATCCCGACTGAGATTAGAAAAGCTTTAATATATACTTTACCAATTCGTGATCGAAGGTGTACAGGTGAAGTTGTAAGTAGTTTGAGAGCAATATACAAATTTAAAAGGTTACCAGAAAATTATATACAAGATAGAAGATTACCAATACCAAAGTTTCCAAGTAAGCCTAGAGAGGATTGTAAAAAATTTTTTCCAGTAATAGATAGGGCAGATTTTAAAAAGGTTAAAGATTGGAAAGAAGAATTAAGAAAGTATTATATATTTTCCAATTACCTGAGTCATATTTTGACTTACTACCAAAGAAATTAGAGTTGCTTTTAGTCTATCAAGAGTTGACGCTAAGTTTGAGAAAAATGTTTCCTTTTTGATCTAGAGATAGTAAAGATTTTAAAGAACATGTGAGGCAACTTAGAAAGGTGTATGCATTTAAATATCTTTCAAATGATTATGTAATTAATAAGAAGAGGCTACCTGAGACCCAAGGGATTTGAAGATTAATGTTAAAGGAAGTTTTCCGATAAAAAATAGAACTGAGGTTTTGAATTTTATAAAATCAATTCCGAGTTATTATAGAAAACCAAATCCAATACCAGCGAATTACATTGAGACCAACTATACAATGTTAGAAGATTTGCTCAAAGCTAGGGATGAAGTGGAGAAGATGAATCTAACTTTACTGATTACAAGTACAAAAGAGTTAAAAATAGCAGTTCAGGCCTTGAGAGAGCACTATTTCTTCCATAAAATACTAGAAGATTGGATTTGTATTAAAAAGAGAGATAATAAAATTAAAGAGAATTTGGATACAAATGACTTCCCAAGCGATCTTGAGAAGTTAAATAAAGATTTAAAACAAAATGAACCGGACTTTCAATAGTGCTTCCCAATAACAAAACAAGAAAACGTTCCTAAAGCATTGAAGTATCTAAGAGAAACATATCTGTTGGGTACTACACTTGAATGGATTTTTGAAATAAAGGAATTACCTGAACCAGAATAGGACATATTTAGCTAGCAAGAAACTACAAACAAAGTGTGGGATGTCGTTGAAATGAATAATATTAATAATCATGATGAACAATGATAATGACAATATAGAAGATATTGAGATGCAAGAAGAGAAAGTTGAACAAACAATCAACAATGAGGAATTAAAGAAAGTGGAAAAAGTAAAAACAAAAGTGAAAGAAAAAATAGAACTTTTGTCAATTTCAATATTAAATGTACAAGGTCTGAACTTGCTATTGAAAAAACAATTAATTTTGAATATTTAAACAATAAGGATCTAGATATAGTGAGTATAACAGAGATGAAATTGGCACAAAAAGAAAATTTGAGAAGATCTTTAACAAACCAGTACTATTACGTATACATGGCAGCGACCCCAGAAGATTTAGGATTAAAAAAGAAATCTGTAATAGGAACTGCATTACTTATCAAACTTTAGCTTAGACACTATATACATAAGATGGCCGACTAACAGTTAAACAACTATGCCCATCAGAAAAAGAAAAGTAAATAAGAATATTTTGTCAGAGCATAATATTGAGAGCTACTTGAGAACAGCGATTATGATTGATTTCTTCCTACCTGGAAATTTGAGAACTAGATATACCTACCATCAGACAAAAAAGAAATATCTCTTAAAACACAAGAAAAAGTAAAGAAATGGATATCAACCGCTAATAAGAAAAACCTGAAAATAATAGTAATGGGAGATTTCAATAGTAATAGTGCTAGAGCAGATAGTTCAAGAAAAACGGTGATATTTAAAACAATAAGTACGAATAGAATGTTGAGTTTATTAGAAGTAAATAAGATACAGGATTATACATAGAAAAGAGACCAACTGGAGTTATAGATTGACGATATATGGACATTAAAAGAGTTGGGTGTAGATATGTCTTATCCAGTAATAGAAGAGGTCGAGTTGTCTGGTAGTGATCATAGGATGATAAAAGTGCAGTGAAAGTTAAAGAGAAAATTTGAAGCGATAAGAAGAAAAAAGAAATCTAGAAAAATATTTAAGTATAGTGAAATGGACAAGGACAAATAGGAGGATTTTAGAGTTGAAGTAAACCGAAAAATTAAAGTATTGGAAATAAAAGAGATAGTGGATGAAGCCTCTTTAAATAAAGTGTGATATAAATTATATATCGCTATAAAACATTCAGCTAACAAACATATTATAATGGTAAAAGTACACAACAATTATTTTGGGGCGAGAACAAAGAAGGCATCGGAGCTGCATCAGGGATTAGTCAAAATAAATAAGTTAATAAGAAGTTTGAAAGAGATAAAACCACCCTTCTCCTATAACGAATTGGCACAAAGGTTCAATAAGAAGATTAAATAGTTGACAAAGAAGTTAGGGTTGAAAAGCATCAATATAAAAGAAAAAGATATATGAAAAGAAAATCATAAACAGTTAGTAGAAAGTATGAAAGAGTTAAGGAAAACTATACATGTTACGAGACAAATAGAAAAAATAGTGAAATAAGAGAGGAAATTGGTCTAGCGGTAGAAAGGAACAAAATAATTTCCAACTTAATACTAAAAGAATGATAGACAGCATTCTAAATAGGAAAAGGAATAGAGTTATTTTCGACAATATAAAAAAAGTGAATGAAGTGATTACCGATGAAAAAGGGATTAAAGAAGAGATTGTAAAACATTTTAAAAATTGGACTAAATGGAACCCAACGAATAAGAAGTATTGGAAAACATGGGAAAAGGAATACGAACCGGTTAACTCAATTACAACTGAAGATTACAAAGGGCTAATTGCAACAATAGAGATAGAAGAATTGGAGGAATTAATAAGTGAAGCACCAAATAGAAAGCTACAGGAGAACTGGGAATATTGAACGAGATGATTAAGAAATTACTATGGGAAACAAAAGAGATTTTTCTAGAAATCTGTAATTTCTGCTTGAGTAAAAAAATCGTGCCGAAAGCTTGAAGGCAGGAAGTGGTATATCCTATTCCAAAGAAGAAAAACTTTGAGGGTAACCTAATACAAACTAGACCAATCACGTTGATTGAACAATCAAGAAAAATCTTTACGAAAATATTAACAAAAAGAATGAATAAGATCTTAGCACAGAAGAATGTATTTAATATAAGGAATAATTCAGCTTTACTTAATATATCAACTACAGGACCGATTCAATGGTTAACAAATATACAAGAATACGCATAGTTAAAAGAGAAGGATTATTGGTTGGTCTCACAAGATATGTCGAAGGCGTACGACTCAGTACATCTATCACTATTATGGAAGGCTTTACGAAGAATAAGCTTACCGGAAAATTTTATAAACTTAAAGAATTTAATGGAAGAAAGAAAAAACACTGTGTTAAGGAAGCATCCATAAATAATGTTATGTACCCCCTCATAGTAGCGCTTGACCCCCCTCTACTATATAAAAAAATTTTCAAAATCCATATATTTATATATAAAATTTTACAAAAACTTGAATATATTGTGATACAGTGCTCCGATTTGGATAATTTAGGTACCATTCGATTCGTCTCAGTAAGACGAATCCAATGATACCAAAATCATTTTATTTGGATCACTGGATCAATATTTATTTACAAAAAACTATTGATTTTATAGTAATTTTATAAGAAAATATAATAACCAATAGTATTTGGCCAATAAAATTTGATTCAGTAATCCAAATTAAAGGAAATTGGTACCGTTCGACTCCTCTCATCGAGACGAATCGATTGGTACCAAAATTATTAAATTTGGACCACTAGTTCAATTTTTAGCCAATTTTATTTAAAAAAATTACGTTATATTTTTTTGACACCCCTACTTATTGAGAAAAACGTTATCGTTCGTCCAACCCCTCTTGTATAATGCTATTTATGGATGCCCCTAATGAATTTGGGAAAAACTAAAACATATAAAGTGGAGGACAGTTTAGATCAAGGAGGAACAATGTCTTTGATACTTTGGAGAATATATTATGATCCGCTGATTACAAAAATAGATAGGGATTTTGAAGGTTTTTCGATATATGTAAAAATGCCTGTGGGATGTGAATACAAAACCAATATATCTGTATGTGCATATATGAATAATTCACTGTGGCTAGCTGAGTCGAAAAGACAATTAGAAGAAATCTTAGAGACCGTATTAAGTTTTTATAAAATGATGGGAATAAGAGTGAATGCGAATAAATCGATCTTTATAACTAATGGTACAAACCTTTATTAAGGTAGTCACTGCCCATGGCATTATGGCAATGACGTTGAGGTCGTACTACTTTTAGATTAAATTGCCGTCATGTGGTACGTAGTAGTAGAGTAGTGGGCCGTGAGTGATGATATACGCCGTGAGTAATCCCGTATGCCATGAGTGGTACTGTAATGATCTCAAATAACAATGCTATTTATACTTAAGATTATATAAATAGGGTTGAGTGTTGTCGTTCTTGTTTTCTAATGTCCTTATTCTTTGGGATGCTATACTGTCTGGCTAGGCCCAAACCAAACCCGAAAAAATATTTTAAAAAAAAGCTGGCCAGACCGGGCTTTATTTTAAAATTAGGCCGATTCTACTATTAAAATCGTGAGCCACTCACTGCTAAGATTATAAACCTAATGTTGAAGTCACTCATTATAAACTGCTAAACTCATGAATCTGCTCATTGTTTATTGTTGAAATTATTAACCCGGGTTGGCAATGGAGCCAATGGAGCCAATGGAGCTCAATGGTTATGCGAATGAAGCCCGAAAAATTAGTATTTATTGGCTCCATTCAGAGCTTCATTGATTGGTATTGAAACCTCCAGGTTTTATCTAACAAAATTTAGTTAGTTAGACTAGTCACTTACCCTACATTGGAATATTCTGATTGGTCAATATCGTGATGGATAGACATTAGAGTTTTAATACCGTATATTACCGAATAAAAGCTACCAAAATGTTGGAAAAAAATGAGAATTTTTTCGGGCTAAAGCGAGGGGTAGCTTCTATTCGGGTCTAATTTTACTATTAAAACATAATAACCTTTTTCAAATTCTTTGAGTTCAAAATCGTGGGGTAGCTTTTATTCAGTAACATACGGTATATAGGATTACTATAAAGTGTATATGTTTGGCATTTTCTCATATCAAAAATTTTCTTTGCTTTCATAATAACTTGGGTGTTTATAATATTCTTACTGCGCTAATATTATTATCATACCTCTAATATTAAAGTTAATTTATTCAAGAAATCTTATTTTTATTTAAGAATATTGTATGGCAAATAGATACAAAACAGATCTATACTATGACATATAGCACTTATGTGGCATACAGCACTTATATGGCATACAGCATTTATACGGCATACGGCAATTCTACTTATACAGCAATATGTATTGTATGATGTAGTAGTTGTGTCGAGGGTAGCTATCCTCAAGATTTTAAATGTTTGCACCTCTATTTATAATAAATGCAAAAGGGGCTACTTCAGTGTATTTTGAAGGCCAAATTTTAGAAAGAAGACAACAAGATGAACCGTTTAGGTATTTAGGATGCTGGTTCAAAGAAAAGAAGAATCAAGAAAAAATTAACAAGAAAATAAAGGAAGAAGCGGAAGAAGCTATAGACAGGCTTAATAAAAGTAGAATCACAGAAAAACAATATATATATATAGTTAATAGTGTGATATTGACTAGAATAGCGTATAGGTGTCAGAATATGTTTATTAAAGAATCTTTGTACGAGAGCATAGATAAGAAAATTATGAGAAGTGTAAAACAAAAAGCAAGAATTGTAAGAACAGCTCCTAATACATTAATGTGGCATTACAATATACATGGTATGAACAAAACAAAAGACATCCAACGTTTACAACATGTCAATCAACTATGGAAAGATTTAAATAATTCAAATTGGAAAAACACACTGGCGTATATTATCTTACAAGAATTGCAAAATGTAGCTAACACGAATATATCTATATTAGAAGAAGAACCAATATTTCCGAAAGAAGTGAATTTCTCTAGAACAGTAGCAATAATAAGGGAGATGCACGAGATTGAAATAAAACTTGTAAATAAATGCAAAGTATGGCTACAACCGTTAAAAAAAAAGAACATCTATCAATTATATCTTAAAAAAGATGGAAAAGAGAAACGATATTAAAACAAGTATGAATAAGCATGGGTTAAAATACATTGAACAATTATTGGACAGAGAATGTAAAGACTTTGTAATATAGAAAAAATTAGCGCATAATTTGGGGAAAATAGGCAAGAGTAGAGAACCAAGATGGTTTGAGGCAGTATGTATATTAATCACAAATAATGAGAACCTATTATTGAAATTAATAGTTTCAAACTGTTTACAATAAGGTATATGAAAAACGAAGACCTGAAAGAGAATAAATAGGTAACTAATAGTGCTTCTAGGTCCAGTCCGGTCTGGTCCGGTCTGGGTCCGGTCCGGGATCAGACCAGACTCAGACTCTAAATTTTACTAATTTCAGACTTCAGACCAGACTCAGACTCAACTATGAATCTGGTCCAGGTCTAGTTCAAAATCTGCAGACTGGTTTGAGTCTGAAATATAGTTATATGTATTTTTTGGCGCTAAACAAGTTTACTTAGTGCATTTTGTAAGAATTAATTAGTAAAATTTTATGAATAATAAGATTTTATAGAATTTTATTAATAAATCTTATAATTCATAAAATTTTACTAATTAATTCTAACAAAATGCACTAAGTAAACTTGTTTAGCACCTAAAAATACATTAAATCGGCAGGAATGTTTTTATCTTACTTGAAATTTGGAGAGAAGATGCATAATTTTGGATTTTTAATCAAAAAGCCAAATTTATGCATCTTTTCTCCAAATTTCAAGTAAATAAAAACAACCCTGCTGATTTAATGTATTTTTAGGTGCTGAACAAGTTTACTTAGTGCGGTTTGTTAGAATATTAATAAAAATTTGTGAATTTTAAGATTTTATAGAATTTTACTAATAATATTCTATAAAATCTTATGTTTCACAAAATTTTACTAATGATTTTTAACTTTATGCACTAAATAAACTTGTTCAGTAACTAAAAATATATTAAACTGGCATGGTTGTTTTTATTTTACTTGAAATTTGGAGAAAAGATGCATAAATTTGACTTTTTGATTAAAAATCCAAAATTATGCATCTTCTCTCCAAATTTCAAGTAAGATAAAAACATTCCTGCCGATTTAATGTATTTTTAGGTGCTAAACAAGTTTACTTAGTGCGTTTTGTTAGAATTAATTAATAAAATTTTGTGAATTTTAAGATTTTATAGAATTTTACTAATAAAATTCTATAAAATCTTATGATTCGCAAAATTTTACTAATGATTTTTAACTTAATGCACTAAGTAAACTTGTCCAGCACCTAAAAATACATTAAATTAGCAGGGTTGTTTTTATTTTACTTGAAATTTGGAGATAAGATGTCAAAATTTGACTTTTTTGATCAAAAATCCAAAATTGTGCATCAAATCTCTAAATTTTAAGTAAAATAAAAACAATTAAGCTGTTTTATTACATTGTTAGGTGCTGAACAAGTTTACTTAGTGCATTTTGTTAGAATTATTTAATAAAAATTTGCGAATTATAAGATTTTTTAGAATTTTACTAATAAAATTCTATAAAATCTTATTATTCATAAAATTTTACTAATTTATTCTAACAAAATGCACTAAGTAAACTTGTTCAACACCGAAAAATGCATATAAATATATTCAGACTCAAACCAGTCTGCAGACTCAAACCAGACCCAGACCAGACTCAGATTTGACTAAAAAGTCTGAATATAAAAGTCTGAGTTCGGTCCGAAAATCAGACCAGACTCAGATTTGACTAAAGTCTGGTTCGAGTCCGGTCCGTAGGAGCACTAGTAGGACTTATAGGAAAAGTAAGAAAAGTAGAAGACAATCTGGCAACAATGAGGCATTGGTATACGGAATGAAATAAAATAACAAAAGCATGTAATGGATGTGATGAGCATATCTCAACAAGAATGAATGCAGGAATAATAAAAATACATATGCAGTTTTTATCGGGAATTGTAGTAAACAGTCAAAAAGAGATATACAGTAATATCCAAGATATAATGAAAACCTTTAGAATAAAGAAAGAAGAGATAGGCTTAATACCAAGGGAGCCTTTTATAGGGAAAAAACCACTAACCTCGTAGAATTTAACAAAAGTATTTATGTACATTGGAGACGAAATATGGAAGAAGATTGAAAAGTCTGATTTGGAAGCAGAAGAGGAATACAAAATTTTAGAGAAAGGGAAAAGTAAGGATAAAAAAGAAGGTTTATCGATATTACTACAAATGGAAACCTGTCAAGAAACGATCGAGTTAAAGGTTGAAAGTAAATGAAGATAGCCTTAACAGGAATAGCGCTAACGTTAGTGATGAGTAAAGAAAAAGCAGAAGTCAGAATCAAAACCAATGTAAAGGGTCTCAAAAAAGAAGTAGAAAGTAAAGTTATACGAGGAGAGGAAAACTTGAAGATGAAAGAAAACCTTGATCAATTTATGGAAATAATAAGAAGAATAATGAAAATGAAAGGATTGAATATTGTTATCACATACAAAGAGGAGATGAGAAAGAACAAGATAACTAGAAAATGGGAAATGGATATTGAAGGAGAAAAAACTTTAACAAACATGTATTTTATAAAATTCGAGGGAAAACCTGTGTATTGGAACCTGAGAAGATTTATGAAACAATTAATCAAAGGAAAAATAATTTTGGAATGGAGCAGCCAAATAGAATTGAAAATCTAAAGAAGAAGGCGGAAATAGATTAGAAAACGACATACAATAGTTTGAATATAAAGAGTAGACCATTAGCAAGATATACGTTAAAAAAAGCATCAATAATGAAATCTTTTAAGATAAAAATGATGATAAATGAACTTCCAATGTTACTAAATATGTATTACAGAGATAACAAAAAAGAGAAAGATCCAATGTGTCTGAGGTATAAGAATGAATACGAAAACCAAGTACATTGGATATGATGCCAAGAAAACATATATACAATGAAATATGCGATTACTGAAGTTTTCAAAGAATCTAAAGCAGGGAAGAAGGTATCAAAAGAAATGCGAGAAGAAGAAATAAAAAAATATATAGTATGGTTAAGAAGAACAGAGATTCCTTCATGTATTGTACTGAAAGAGAATATATTACCTTGAAGTTTAAATGGGAAGAGAAATTACAAAAAATATTTTACGAACGATCTTATAGTAAAGATTTACAAAAAAATGTGGATACCCAGCAGAGAAATAATCAGTAATTCACTAGAAGTCAAAAAAAGGAGTATTATAAAAGACAATATTCCGATGGAACCAATACATGGAAAGAAAACCATTAGAAATGCGATAAGAAAATATACGAAATGGAAAAAACTCTTTATTGAATATAACAAAAAGGGTGAAACAATTGAAGACTATGACTGAGTAGGTCCATAACCTGTCTTGGCAAAGCTCAGGTTAGAAGTAAAGTAGCTCTAGTCTCTTTTTCCTTAGTATAGTAATTGTAAAAGCATGTATAATGAATTTATAAATTATTAATAAAATTTGGAAAAGGGAATGGACCTCGCTTTTAAAAAAAAAAAAAAAAAATTAGAATTAATAGTTGTCAAAAAACTAATTTTTAAAGTTTAATAATTAAAATCTTATAAAATTTTTGTACTACATAATAATTTGTTAAATTTTAAAAATCTATTATTCAACAATTAAGCAAAATTTTAATTGTATATTGATTATATATACTGTATATAGAACAATATTGCTTAATTTGAAATTGTAAAATTACATACTATATAATTGTAAAAATGTTATAATATAAAATTTTACTAAAACAATTAAATTTAATAAAAAATTAACAAAATATTTATAAAAAATATATCGAATAATAACTTAAAATTTGCATTAAAAAATTATAAAAAATTTTATATATAGATAAAATTAATTTTACTTTTGCACCAAGCTATACTTATAAATAATTTATTTTTTATAGCTTAATATTTTAACATGTATATATATATATTCCAAAAGTTTAATTTAAAATAATATTAATTAACTTTTTTGTTTTTTGTTAACTTACTATATTCAAATATGTGCTTTATCAAAAAATAAAATTACCTATACTATTTGCGAACAACTTTGATCGCATCAAAAGCTTCTCGTTCTTCTTCTTCTTTTACAACCTCATCTAGATGGGGTGAAAGATACCTTACATCCTTAAATTATATTAGAATAATATTAAAATAGTACCGATATTCTCTTTTTTAGCTTACAAAAAAAAAAAAAAAAGAATTGAATAATAAACCTACATCTTCGGGCTTTGTCCATTTATCTTTTGATAAAATGTTATGTTGTAAGGTTAATTGAAAAGCAGTTCGAATTCGATAATTTCTAAGATCCTGTTCCTTGGGCGATACACGCCTTAACGCTTCTCTAGCTGTATCGTTTTCGTCCTCTAAGATATCATCATACCTTAAACCTGATAAAAATTTTTTTAAATAAATTTTTTAGAAACATTTAAATGTTCCCCAAAATATAACACAATAAAATTAAATTCCCTCCGAGTTACATACCAAGTTGCCTATATCCAGCTATATTAGCATAAAAACTAGCAACTGGTTTCAAGAGACCATAAAGAAAGCGACTGTTTTTGACAGTGTTATAAAGTGTTGGATAGGGCATATTGAATGAAAACAAATCACGTTAGATCTTGTGCCGCTTTCATTCTATCATTATTGTGTAATTTTTATTGGTCGCAGGAAATTCTATTTTTGATTGGATTAAATAACGTCATACTTACAAGTTTGGATTTTTTTTTATTATTAATAATATAATAATTATTATTATAATCTTTTTAATACGTACAGTATCTGAGGTCTTACATGCGTATGATTCCTGGTAATTATGTAACTAGGATTAAAACTGCATAAATTTGTCTTTATACATGTTAAGTCTTAAATTCAAAAGTTATTATTATTTTATTCGCAAAAATATATAATATATATACTGTAAAAATAACATTAAGTATGATACCTAACCAATTTAGCACATCACAGTTTTTCATAAGCTTAGATTAAAATCAGTTTATGTAGCAGTATCGAACCTACCTGAACCGATTAAACCGAATCTTTGGTTGGGCTCAAACAACGCACGTTAGATTGGGTCAATCCAAGAATACTAAGCAAAAAATTATACTTAACAGTTAAGTTGACATTGTATTAGAATTTCTTTTTTCGTATCACGTTCAAGAAAATTTTGACCAAATGTGACCCGATTATTTCTGTTCTAGACCGGATTTTTCAAGAATCCTCCCGAAACCGGTTCATGCAAAATACCAGTAAATTTTTTAACACAAAAAAATTTTAGAATGCTGTTGATTCTGTTGATTTGATTGAACAAAAAATCATTGGTTATCATTTTAGTGTTAATGGCTTAAAACTATTTGATGTTATAAAAATTTCTTTTGCTTAAGTCCACTAAGTAATATTGTAATAAAAACATCGGTCTAAATCGATCTAAAGAAATTCAATATACAAATATCATAAATGGTTTATGATAACTTTTGTCACCATTTTTATGTAAATTCTTAATTCAATTCCATAAAAAATTATATAACATAACGATAAAAAATGATGTATATAAATCGATTTCAAAGGATCGACCGACTTGGTTCAGCTAAGCCTTAATTGGCTTATAAAACATTTTTGTACAGTACAGTATTTTAATGTCGATATATAATATATATATATGTTGTGTCTGTTAAAATATCAAGCCTCATACAACTTATCTCATGAATTATGAATGATGGATGCATAAATTATCTTTTTTTTTTAAGTGAGGGCGTTATCATACACATATATACGTAGTAATTGATAAGTGTAATTGTTGATACATCCCCTTTGTGAATTTTTTTTGCATCCTTCCGAGAAAATTGTCTATAAAATGAAAATTTCTATTTTTCATTTTAAAACAAAGTACTTTATGTTGTAGTCACTTAAGTTAAAAAGAATTTATCTACTATTCCACGTGATATGTGATATGTCCTAAATTGAAATACAGAATATGATTATTTGTTATTTATCGAAAGTTACTTATCATGTACAGTACAGTACATGCTTGTACGTACAGTATAACTGACGCCATAAAAATAACGTTATCTGTTATGTGTATACGAGTACCTACATTACATACGTACAGTACGTAACTATAACTATATCAGATATTATAAGTTTGATACTATTTCAAGATGATACTTGTTATTTTCAACAAAAATGTAAATAAGAGATGTGGTCATAAAATTAATTTATAGTTAAAAGAAAAAAAATATCATATATTACATATCTGACATATATTAAAAGCTCTAATGCTAATTCTAATGCCAATAATGCTATACTATATATTAAAATATTGCAAGAAATACCTACACATAAGATCCTGCCAAGAGCTAGAGAGCAAAACATTTAACAGAAAAGATTATATATATAATTTACATAAATTTAATGATACGTATATAATAATAATAATGAGAAAAAAAAAAAAAAAAAAAAACAAACAAAATATGAGCAAAAAAAAGTTTTATACAGAATGATTTTTTTATATATAGAAACTAGATCTCGAAGACGGTCACTTTTCTCTTTGAATAAACAATTTTTTTCAACATATTATAAATTTCTTTTTTTTTTAAAAATGATGAATGATAGCTAAACCTCTTTGTAGTCTTTGTAGTCCGTCTTTCCCCTCTTAAACTACATAAAACTCCAAATTAAAATGCACATACGTATTATATGGGATTTGACTGTATGACTACAAAGAGGTCTAGCTATCGACCCATTTTTTAATATAATCCTTTCTAATTATATTTAATTAACTAATAGTCAGCATATTTAGTTCACGACATGTTTGAAAATTGTGAAATACCGTCGGAATCAGAGATATCGCTTCGAAAACTTTCATTGCTATTGCTTCTATCTGTATCACCACCAATTGAAAGATCTTCATTTGCCGATGGATCCATGTCTTCAATACTATCACCGTTTAAATTACCACTGTCTTCCCTTTGTGGTCTGGGTTCTTCTTTATATTCAGGACCTTTTTTACCATATCTTTCTGCCATCCAATCATACCATTCTTTTTCAGTTTTCTTGTGGAGGAATCCAACAACGATTACAGTCATATTATCACAACCAATACCACCAAGTTCACTATCTTTAGCTAAACAGCGTTCCATCAAATCTTCACAAGCTCTCCTGAGATCTTTATTTTCAGAAATGTTTTTACGAATAAAGCTAACCACATCTTGTGATGAAAGACAATCCCATATGCCTTTATTTTTTTTTAAAAAAAAAAAAAAAGTCAATATTATGCAATAAATTTTTATAAATTAAGAAAAAAAAAATTTTTTTTTTACCATCACAGGCCAAGACTAAAAACTCTGTAGATTCGAATTTAATTTTATGTTTTTTAACATCAGGATATGCTTAAAATAAACAATAAAGTAAAAAAATTTTAATTAAATAACCTAAAAAATAATTATGAAAATAATACGTATACGTAGATCGTGTATAGACGTTCACCTGTTACAATTTGTTTTTCTGCAGCTAAGGTTGCATTTTGCTTAAATTCAAAGTCACCAAGAGCACGAGACAATGCCAAATTCCCTATATAACGCAGGAAAAAGAAAGAGTGCGTTGATGACATCATGTGTATAAAAATAATTATCTGAACATAAACAGCCAACAAAAGTCTCTCATCATTATATGAGAGAATGCAACCATGTCAATACTTTAAAAAAAAAAAAGAAAAGAAAAGAGGCGTAATAAATAACATTAGAATTATTATATTTGTCGAACACACTACCATTAACTCGCCCAAATTCTACAAATCCACCAGCTTCTTGAATTCGTTTAGATTCGCCTATAAATAAACGTTAAAAAAAAAAAAAACATATATATTTATAACAATAATGATAATAATGTGATAATAATAGTAATCGTAAAGTTTTGTAACAAAATAGATAATAAATAATGATAAAAAACCTGGGTTAACGGGTTTATGATCATCTGACATCTGGATTGCCTCACCATCTTCGCTGAGAACAGCACGAGAATCTCCTGCATTTCCCTGATAATTAATGATAATTTAATTAGATAAAATCATCAAAACCACTAACCTTGAAATATAAACATATAAGAAAACGTGAAACTTACGACGAATATTTCACCATCTGGTGTTACAATAGCCATAACTGCGGTACATCCTGAAGGATCATTTTGAAATTGGGGATCTAAACCATTAAAGATATTAAAGATATTAAAGATATCAAAGGTATTAAAAAACATTAAAAGAAAGACAATTATTTTGAATAAAATTAATATATAAATCAATAAATACCATTTTTCAAATCATTATCTGTTGCCAAAAAACCGGACTGTATAGCCTTTGAAAGATCTGTTTCAAATTTTTCATCTTTCGCGATACGAGCGTGAAGAAAGTTACCACTATATTTAGCTACATTTTGTCCTATAATTTAAAAAAAAAAAAATAAAGAGCAAAAAAAATAAGATAATCTTTCCAATTACATCAGGCAGAATATTTCTGCATTAAAAAAAGAAGAAAACAATTATTATGCAAACTGATAAGATGAAAAGAAATTTATAAAGAAATTTACCACCGTGGCCGTCATAAACGCCAAAATAACTATATCCTTTTTTATCAAGAAGCTTTAGTGCAGCAGTGTGCGCGTCTTCCATACTAATACGCCAGCCTTGCATGGCAGATGAAGCATACAATATACGGTCGTCATGGCCTGAAACTGTGTGTTTTTCTTTAACCGGCTCGGAAAGTGTCTGGCCCATATTTATTCAAACCTGAAAATAGTAAGTAACTCGAGTAGATTAAGAAATTTTTCTAATATATATCTAAAAAAATTATATGGTTATCGTTGTGAAAACGTTAACGTTGTTGTTGAAGTCGTGTATTTGAGGTTCTGTACGGGGTGTCAACTAAAGGCGCTTTTTTTCAAACATTTGCATTTTTTTTTTTTTTCCTTTTTTTTATTTTATATTTAGATATATATATATATATATTTTTTTATTGCCTTAGTTTAATAGATACCATATATTAAAACTGTAGTAAAGTCGACTATTTCACTTAATTATCACAAGGTTAAGAAACACGTCAGCGAGTCATACCTTTATTAAAATCTTTTTTTTCTTTAGCGAAGAATTGAAATCCAAAGCAATGTGCAACACAAAATTATCTATTTAGCGATGATTTAATTGCCATGTTTGGGTCGTACAGAAAAAAAATGATAACAATCATCATTTATTAAGATTATGTATATTCATTAATGAACATATGATGAGTCATAATTTTTATTAAATCCCATCCTTACCTAAAAACCAGGAATTTAAAAATGTACTATGATATTTCGTATGAGATATATATAATTTTTTTTTTGAGAGGTACGATAGTAAACATAAAACAGTTCAGTTACACAAATATATTATCATGATAGATCATCAAAAATAGATAGATTGGTTCGGAGTTCTCATATGATTTTCATATCTTTTATTATTATAAATGCTTTATCTATTATACTAATTTATTTAAAATACAATAGATAATTTATAGCATATATTATAAAGATATCTTCCATTCGCAAAATTACTGGTGTTTAAATAAATTTCGAGATTTTACAAACTTACTCCGATATAAATTGGATTAATCTATATAAATCCATATTAATTTTATGTGAAACAAAATAATGTCTGTGGAAATTTCGAAAGAATTTTGAGAATGTTCCATCATTGGGGATCATTGGGGTTCTTTGCTTCTGTTTGTTTTTATTTTGTGGTACAAGGGTACAAGTGTTTTCCATGGAAGTTCTAAAGATTACGTACTTAGCAAATTACGTACTTATATACTTACGTGTTCAGATGCAAACTAATTTTTTTTTAGTAGCACCATTATCGTTATCATGTTTCCGTTGTATTAATTATCAATAATGTTAATGAAAATTCACTATTTCAGTATTTGATTTGGGGCACTTCAGAATGATGTGCGAATAGGAGAATATGACGTCAATTTTCGGTAAGTACTTGATTATTTTGATTGACAATTAACAATTTTTTTTTAATTATTTTTTCGCCATACTCCGTCATACTCCGGACATTATCTGCCATATGCAGATATGTAGATTTTTTTTTGGATTGTTATACACGTGACGTTTTACAAATTCTAAATTGAGAACGAATGCAAGCCATATGATCAGCCATATGCTAAAGTTTATGTAGCGATATGTAGTGTACGCAAGTACAAAATACTTTTATAGCACAATACCAATTAAGATTTATAATTAAAGTTTAAACTCTAGTTTATCTATAGCAATTGTTTCTAACACTAAACATTAACATTAGCTTTATCATAATTACGTATTATTTTTTATTATCTTTATTATTTTTTTTTATTGTTTTTGAAAAATTGCATGGTTAGAATTGAACCTATTCGATTCCATTTAGATTCCATTTGGATTCCATTTGGATTCCATTTGGATTCCATTTGGATTCCGTTTAGATTCCATTAGGACCGAGTTTTTTTTGTTCCTGGACCAGTCCGAACCGATTCGGCTAATTTGAAACCGATTTCGGCTAATTTGAAATCAATATTGTTTGTATGCAAAACTTAATTAAAAATCTTTTTTTTATTTCTTTTAAATGTAACAAAGCTATTTGCGGTCAACTATCATATCAGATATGGCGGATTTTAAATTTAATTAAATTTTATACGTATTACGTATGAATCCATTATTATTTACATTAGTAAAAAAAACCAAAAATTTTTATTAACTTTTATGTAATAGACCCAAAATTCCGTTATACGTATCGATAATTTAGATTGCATAACTAATTTATGATTACAGACAATAAATTATTTCTCAATACAAACCTTTATAAACAAATATGTATTTAAAAAATCATCTTAAAAAAGCTGTATATATATTTAGAAAGTAATAACTTTATATATTTGTACGCTCATAATTAGCTGCCAAGAAATAATTACCACGTGTATAAAGAATTGCAATTTTTTCAAATTTACAATATACATTAAACAGTAATTTATTTTTACAATCTTATCAAATGTACCGATAGTCAATTGCTAACCTCTTCAGAATATTAAATAAAAAAAACTCCTGAGAAAATATTGATTATGTCTATGCATTATGCAAAATTTACATTTTTATGACTAGAACAGAACTACCTGTGGCCTTCAATCTTGCCCTTGGTCATAAATAAAGAGATATATTATACTCTGGTAAAAAAAACAGGATGTGATTTTTTTAGAGGTATTATATTAAGTATTATATTAATTAATAGTTATGTATTGATTTTAAATTAAGATTACTACCGGTAACGGACGTGAGAAAATCTATGGAAAATAATTACTACGTAATTTTAACACGTTTCAGGTTAATTCAGTACACTTAGGGTGCTCTCAAGTATAGATGGCGGTGAAATTACCTTTCTTAATGAATGTTAAAATTGGTAAATTGGTGAAATTAATTTTTTACTATTAAAAATTAATTTAAATTATATAAAATATTAATTAAAACTAAACTCAATCAAATACAATAGTTGTTTTATAATTAATTTATAAAAATATTAAAAATGTTGAAATTTTTCTTGAAATTATTGTTGAAATTAAAAAAAATTAAAATAAATTTCACCGCTATCTATACTCTCAAGCATCTCTCTCAATATGATTGACTAGTTATAGAGATCGTGGACAAGTATCACGATTAATTGAAGTACCCGTAGTGCACTGACCAAAAGACTCGGGGTCTAATGCAATCTACCCGTCAAAAAACTTACAAAAGACCCGGTATATTATACGGCAGCGGGTCTGTGCTGCAAGAAAAAAAAATTTCATATTTCACACTTATAACTAAAAATTTTAAAAAAAATCTATATTTAATTAATAGAGATCTTGTGAGTATTTTGCAATGGGGGTATTGAAAAAGGGGGTACTTTGGTCAGTGCACTACAGTAATCCTTACGGTAATTTTGCCAAAGCACAACTCTATGTTAAACAAAAGGTCATATGATTATATGGACTAGAGTTCCTAGTTGGTTATGTTCGCTATAAAAACTTCGCCCCCACATGATCAATACTAAAATTCATTTATGTTAGATTAGGGTTAGGGTAAGTACTCAGTTAGGGTTTGGGTTTAGGTTATTATATAGTAAAATCGCTCAGGAAAAACTTTTTGTTAGTTCAAAAAAGTTGTTTCTTATGCAAACTTTTAGAAATAAGCGTGAGGGACGAAATTTTTATGGCAATACTGGGGCGCAGAAGCCACGGACAGTTCTTAGTGACAATTCAGTTGCCAGAATTAGTATTAGGGTCAGGGTTATAGCAGTGTTGGGAAATTGGACAATTTTGGTTTTTGGACACAATGTCCAAAACCTGCCAAAATCAAACCTAAATTTAATTGGTTGGACAATTATTTTATATATAATAATTTTTATTAGCCAATCAAATATTTTCTAATACAATTATACTATTTGCTTAAATAATATTCAGAAAAAAGTGCAATTTAAAATTTTGGCCTATATTAAGCTTAATTCTGCAAAATTTTTACAACATTCTAGATATTATTTCAATATATTTTTTTTTTCCTTTTCCCTCCTGCCGTATCTATATTGCCTGGTCGAATATCGGTACATTACGCATTTACCGTGGCCAACACTTGGGGTCAGGGCATTACCATTAAACCCCTACAATGTCCCGGGTTCCTCTTCCCGCGGTGTTTCAAATCCGATATCATTTCTCCATGGCTAGTACGACGACCCCGACGGCTTTACCCATCCATGGCTGAAGGGCACCGGCTTGTTTGTTCGACTCCCACTCAGAGACCAGTAACTTTTTATCTTCCTCTCCGTTGGTATTACCGTCCTGCCTATAACCAGAACTGCAGTGCCACAAGTTCATGCAGTATCTTGTGATCAGACTTTGGACCTCACATTACGTCTTGTGACTTTGGTTATTCCAAATTGGGGTTCTGACTATCAAATTCAAATTGCCGCAAAACGGATTTGAACTGGCAACCTTGCAACTTGCAACCTCGGAGCATAACCGCTATGCTATCGACCCGGAGGTATATATTATTTCAATATTTAGACCAATATTTTTCAATATAATATCTAATATTTTTATAATATAGAAAATAATTAAAACATACTTTAATAAAACTAAAAAATTGCTATATAACAAATTGTAATATTGAGTAGAGTTAATAGAAATAGGACAAATTTATTAAATAAATTTGTTTCATTTTTATTGACTTCTCTATATATTATTTGTAACAGTTTAGTATAATAATTATATTAGACATTAATATATATAATTATTTTAATCAATAATACTCAGTATTATAGTACTATTAATTTTTTATTAATTTTTTAATCTCACTATAATATGTTTGATTAATAATGCCCTATTTATATATTATATTTATTTGTTTTTTTTTAAAAACTTCAGCAATTATGCCAATACTTTTATTAGTCAACATACTTTAACCTGTTTCATATCTATTTCATACAAGTATGAATTAATGGTCAGAGACTACACCTAATCTTGACAAGTATCAACTAACCTGGCTCTTTGCGACAAAAAGTCCAATTTACCCATGTTCGATCTGCTATAGTAAACTTCTTCTCCATACTAATTTTTCTTGCAACTGAAAAACTTAATATATTACTGGAAGGCTTTTATGTCCTGCTTATTATAATTGCCTCCTCTTTTCTTAATTCTAAACCTTCTTTCCTTAACTTTCCAAGTAGAAAGAAAAACTTCTAACTACTATATGAAAAAAACTTTACGATTAAAGAAAAAAAAGGAAGTTTAAAAAGAGAAAATACCTATATAAAAACTACAAAAAAACAACTAATACAAAATAAAAAAAAAAAAGGGAAAAAAAGCAGGAAAAAAAGAGAAGAAAACAATCTATGATAAATACACTATTATAACCTGTGCCAGGTAAAAGTAAAAAACTATATAACAAATGCAATATTTGTATATTTCTATTGTAAAACTAAGACTTAACATTAAATTTCTTTCTGATATTCCAATTGACATACAAATAACCCAATCCTATGTACTAGTGCCATATTTAAAACACATGTTGCAATCCACTAGACTATCTGAATTTAAAAAGTAAACAATGCTGAACTTTTGGAGAGGTAAGCCAAATTCCCACTTTTTTTGAGAAATTTTGGAAGACCAACAAGGAAGCGTAAAAGGAGTAAAAAAGGAACCACTTGCCAAGGTAAAAAATGCGGTTTAAAAAAAACGTATAATTTGTTGTTTCCCCTGTGTTCAAGTAACAACTAGAAAGCTTTGTCAACGTAGTTGGGCTTTACCACCCAAACTACACCAAGATTTTTTTATACAAGGGCACCTCCTACTAGTTATCTTGTATATTAACGCTCTTGGCTTGTATACCAAACGTTTTAATAAAGAAATTCTGCTATAGAAAAACATTAACCTCTAGACAAACCACTATACAGGCCACAACTCTTCAACAAAAATTTGTTTTTTTAGTAGTAAAAATTTTGGTTCAAGTAATCGTTGGAAAGAGTTGTATTGGCAGATGTATATATTATTTAATATTTATATAATATATAAATATAAAATTTATATTAATCTTTATTTTATTTATTTAAATACAAAAATATAATTAATATAGGATTTTGATAAATTTAGCAGGTTGCAATATTGCATATTAGGGAGTCTACTTTTATTACCTGATTTTCTAGAGGGGGAGCAGTCAAAAATTTTGGAAATTATATAACACATGATAATTTTTATATCTAGGGGGGGGGGGGGGAAAGGGCTACTAATAAACTGAAATCAGGTGATAAAAGTAGGCGCTCTTAATATTTAAAAAAAATTAAAATGATTATTAGTTAGGGTTAGGGTCCAATATTAGGTTAGAGAGTACATATATATATGCGAAATTAAGCACTAAAAACTTTTAATTAGAAGCCCAAGACTAGTTTACATAATGAAATTTCAAGTTATTTAAAATTTTTGCTTTTTTTTGTAATTTTTTCCAATTTTTTATTCATTTTGTTACACAAGATCCTGTGATCTAATTGACCAATCATATTAACTGTGATATAGCAACCTGCGAAATTTAACAACTTCCTTAATATATATTTTACTAATTTTAAAAATTTTGGACAATTTTGGCAATTCCCAATACTGGGTTATAGTAGGTGGATTTAGTTAATGTCAGTTAGCATGCACTGGGTTGCAGAGACCCGTAAAAATTTGTATATAAATTAATACAAATTAATGCAAATTTATATTAATTATGCAAATTAAACCAAATTTCTAAGAGTAAACTTCATGTGATATTCTATAAATTTGATTGGCTACTGGTGTCGGATAGTATGTAGAAACTGTTAAGATTCGAAATTTCCGAAAGAGAAAATGAATGAACATAAAAAGACTAGAAAGGTCAAACCAAAATTTTGGATAAATTTTTGATGATTTTTGAAAAAATCGCAAATTAATACAAAGTTAATTTATTATTGCAAATTATTACAAATTTTTGAAATAAAGATTCGTATAACACGGGTCTCTGCTGGGTTGGTTATTCATATCACGTGACATTGCCAGATAATTAGCCAATCAACCCCAAGAAATCAACACGGATCAGCCCGGCTAACCGGAATATCTTGGAATTATATTAATTACCGGATAAAGTACCCGGGCATCTTATAACTTCCTCCTGTTTCCTCCTGTTAGAAGAAGGACGGGTAGATCACAGGGGTACCTTATCCGGTAAAAAATTAGTAGTCGACTAATATGGACATATGCAAATTTCAAAGTAAAAAAAGTAAAATAAAAACAATACATTCTGCCGATTTAATGTGGTCTCGTTAGTTATTTAAAAATTTTTTTGGCAATAACTTACCGTAGTTTTTTTCCAAAGTAGATGTATTGGTTTCTCTTTTGTATTGGTATTTCTCTTTTGAAAGTAGAGATGTAGTGTTTGTAGTCGATTTTTGTGTTAGTTGATTTTATCGACTTAGCTGACTAAGTCAGCCGATTTTTCAAAAAATCGGCTTAGCCGACTTAATATTAAATTTATATCGATCAATATTAAAAATCATAACCAAAAAATATATTTTTAGTATGTGTCTAATATTTGCAAAATAAAACCAAATTTATAAAATAATACGTTAGTTTTCTTATTCAACAAATTCAGAACCAGTTTGACGTGGCAGCACATAAGTGCCCATGAATGAAAGAAATTTAGTTCTAAAAATATAAATTAAAATTTAATTTTTATTTTTTTTTAATTTGAATTATATTAATAAATAAAAAGAAATTATATACCGTATTCGTTTAAATGTTAAAGTCCTCTCTAAGAATAATTCTTATTAGTTATCACTCTATTGTACATATGTATGTACGTACCAGTACTACACACATGCATCGATAAATTACTGCAAAGGTCAAAATATCATAATAATTGGCCAATCGTATCTATTTTACATCCGAATTTGGTTTTCAGCTAGTGAAGATTCCCCTGTATTACACGTCTGCACACATTGTTGACAGTTTCATGTTTTATGAAGCCGCGCCCATATGAGTAATATCGGACTACCGGTACAAACACTATAGAGATGTAGTAAATTTTGAATCTATAAAAAGCATAATTTTTTTTGCAAAACAGTTTTCAATATTTCATCAGTATACAGACCATGTCAATAGTTAATATAAGTAGTGGCAATTTAGACAATGTAAGTTCTTTACGTTCTCTAATTTACATAAAATTCACCCCCACGTGATTAGTATCAAAAATTTTTAATTGGTTACGTGTTGATAATTATTTTTCGGTAACAGGTAATACTGTTGCAGTATACGAGGTGTCACGTGTTACGTATTTAAATGATATATTATTGGCAAACTTTTTTCAAAAAGGGCTTTTAATACGTAAAATTCGTGCTGTACCTGGCTTTAAGCGTCCCCTCATCCAGAAACGGATTATCAATTAAGTTCGTTTATGTTTGGTTAGGGTTAGGGTGAATGCCCAATTAGAGTTTGGATTTGGGTTATTATATAGTAATCCCTCAAGAAAAACTTTTTGTTAGTGCAAAAAAGTGGGTTCTTATGCAAACTTTTGAGAAATAAGCTTGTTCCTGGCTAATAATCACGTGGGCGTGGATTATTGGCGTATTTATTATGAAATATCACTGGTAAGGATTAAATAACCGATTTTTTGCTAATTATGATAGTTTATCGACGACAACCTGAGAAAAATATTGGTCGAAAACGAGCATCGATTATCATGGATTCCTCCTTACCAATTGAAAAATATAGTGCCAATAGGGGGAGGTGGCTTTGCGACTGTGTACTCCGCAGACTGGATTGATGAAAGTCAAGCTGTTAATAATCGCGTAGCTATGAAAGTACTAAACGGATCAGATAAAGCATTTATAAAAGAGGTGATTATCATATAAAAAAATATATGTTTGAATGTTATAAAATTAAAATTGATATTTTTTTTTTAATTTTTAAAGCTAAAAGCAAATTGTGAACTTGGTTGCGAAAATTCTTTCATACTACGTTGCTATGGAGTTTCGAAATTTAACCAAAAACACTGTCTAATTTTAAAATATGCTAAAAGTGGTACATTATACGATAATCTCCATTTAATAACAAAAATGAACTGGAAAGAAAAATTCAATCTACTGAAATGTATTGCTCAGGGCCTCAAAATAATACATTTTAAAGGCTACATACACTCTGATGTACATAGCAAAAACATTTTTTTAGATGACGCAAAGGCTTATATTGGCGATTTTGGAAATTCGGTTTTAACAAATGAGATACATGAAGAAATTTATGGTGTCTTTTCTTATATGGCACCAGAAATTTTAGTGGGCGAAAAATTTACAGAAGCTTCGGATGTTTATAGCTTTGGTGTCATCATGGCGGAATTATCGACCGGACAGAGTCCTTTTGATAACCCAATTAATATAATCGATAGAAAACAATCAATATTTGCAGAAGGAACCCCTGAATCTTATATTAGGCTGGCTAAACGGTGTATGCATCCAGATCCCCAAGAACGTCCTACCGCTCGGTATATTTCCGAATATCTGGCCCATGATGCCTCAATATAAGTGATCCCAATAGGCTGAATTATTAAAAACGTCGTAAAATAATCTGAACATTTCTTAATATTTCCAGCTTCCAATCCTCTAAATACGAAATTGATGCTGGCATCAATTCCTAATAAATACTGTATTCGCTGCTGAAATATTCGCGTTGAACTATTGGAAAATTGGCAAATGAAAACGTTATGCAAAATCTGAATATATAATATGGTTTAAAATATGAAGATCATTGGAATTTTGTTTATGATATGATTAATATGCTCATTCTAATAATATATTTGTATGTTTAAAAAAATGCACTCTTGTACATATTCAGTTTTATTTTGTTTAAACTAGAGATGATTATTAGTTATAATAAATAAACTACAATTTTATTTATATGTATTATAATTTCTGGCATCCACAATTTACGTTAAACTAGTACTGTATTGTATAAAAAATAAGGATTTTGAAAATAATACCATGTTTGTATTATTTTTAAGATCCCTATAAGAAAGCTCAAAAATCGGCGGGTCTTTCGATGGATCACGAGGTCGGTTTCGTACAACCGGCAAAGGGTAAATTTGGGCCGAAAAAGGCGTGTTAGATTTGGTTGGGCAAAGTTTCGGGATAGTTTATAGAGACAATAGTAGTTATAGCAATTTTAACGAATGTATTAATGTATTATGTATCGAGTGTACTTGTATTACTTAATAAAGACAACAAGGGATCGTTTATAATCGTATTACAATTTATTAAAGCAAAAGTGGGGAAAGTGACTTCACTCCCGTTCCCAAAGGGCACACGGCTTTATTTATAATACTTTCATCAGCTATTTACATTCACTATGAACCACCTATCGGTCTTACAGTATAGTAAATATCCTTACGATCCCCTCCTATCATTGATACCGTCAGATCCAAGTGATCCGAGGTATCTGTCCGGTAAATCCAAATTAGGATTTACCGAGGGCATGTGCACACGTGCCTGCCACCAGGTCACGTTTCCGGTTTCACAACGTAAATTGTGGATGCCGCCATATCTCTATTATTCGCACCATGAATTTTTATTATTCACATTAAGAACACACGTAGATAAAAGGTAAAAAATATGAGGAAGGGACGGGTATTATGGTACGGGGGTATTGTGATTCACTAATCGGAATTGATCAATTTTAGTACCATTCACCAAGAGAAATTGAACGATACGAAAAATTAATCAATTCTTTCAGAAGTTGAGAAACGATTAGATATTAAGATGTAGTTATTATATTTAGGCAGTTTCATAAAAAAATGAGAATATGAACATCGTTAATGCGAACAAAACATGGAAAACATTTTGTTCCAAACCACCTTTTTTGTTGCGCTGGTTTATTAAAACTTTACAATCAATAAAGTAAATAGTAAATATTCGTTATCGCACTAATGTACTGTATTACTATTCTGATTTTTTTATATTAAAAATTTTCAACAAATAAATGTTAGAATGCTCAACAATAATATTATTATCGTTGACAAATTATACAATAATATGTGAAAATTGTAAATATGATAGAGATAATGCAGTAATAAAGTAGCCGGATATTTGAAAAATTTCGAACGATAATTAAAATAATACAGCCGTATTTAGATTATATCTATATTAACAGTCATAGGACATGTCCTCTTAAAATAACCTTGATAAGTTTATAAAAAAAAATTTAAATAAAAATATATGAATTTACTATAATAAACTTAAGCACATTTAATATATTTTGTAAAAGAAATTGCATAGTTGCTAACATGTTCTGTTAAATCATGAATCTTTGGTGCTAGATCAGATGTTTAATAATATGCATGTAAATTTTTTTACCTTCTTTTTTGAATATTTTAAATTAAATACCATTCACTTTGACAATTGAAATGCCTTCAAATTTATATTTAGTAGTTAAATATTTTTTTGAATTCTATTTTTAAATTTGTAGCATGTATGCTAGCATTGATACCATAATTTTAAAAAAATATAAATTCAATTCATTTTGAGATATCATTTTTATTTGCTGATTAATATTTAAAAGAATCTTTGGGTACAATAGCAAAGTTGGTTTACTCTGTTAAAAATATATCAATATCCTTATTATCTAATCTCTTTTTATAGTTTTTTTTTTATTTTCTATTAATGTACATATTGGGTAAAGTAAATATTTTTTATAAAACTGTTCAATCTAATTAGCAGTTAGTACTCTTATAGACCCAGATCAGACTAAACTTTTGTTAAGTTTGAGTCTGGGTCTGATTATTGAATTGGACTCAAACTCTTGTATTTCAAACTTTTAGTTAAGTTTGAGTCTAGTTTGAGTCTGGTTCAAAATCTGCAAACTAGTTTGAGTTTGAATATATATATTTGGATGCTAAACAAGTTTATTTAGAATAAGAAATTAATTAGTAAAATTTAGAGAATTATAGCATTTTGTATAATTTTATTAATAAAATTTTTAAAAATATTATATTACTTAAAAATTGTATTAATTATAACTTAAACTTATAGCATTAAAAAAATAGAACAAATTAGTATATTTTATTAATTTTGAAAATTTTTATTAAAAATTCAAAATTAAGCAACTTTGCTTCAAATTTTAAAAAAACTAACACTTGTTTTTTGATACTAAACAAATTTACTTATAGCAAAAAGTTAGAAAAAATTAGTAAAATTTAGAGAATTATAAAAATTTGTGTAATTTTATTAATAAAATTTTTAAAAATATTATTACTTAAAATTAATTATAACTTTTTGCACTAAGTAAACTTGTTTAGCACCAAAAATTACATTAAGTTAGTATATTTTTATTAGTTATTTCAAAATTTGAAGCAAAAATACTTGATTTTAAATTTTATCTAATGCTATTACTATTTCTAGTACTTTGTATTTTACAATTAGTGTTCCGCCCAGGCAGGTATTTTTAAAGGTCCGTACCCAGTCCGAACACCAACTCAGATCTAAAATTAGGGTCTGAACCTGTGTTACTTAGATCTGGGTCCGAGTCCAAATCCGTGAAATTTCAAAAAATTATAGATACAAAGTTGTTAAATGACGAAGGTCAAGTGCTCTCGCTAAAAAAAAAAAAAATAAGTGATAATCACCAGCGTCATGTAATCTATTAAATCATTACATCTCGCTTTGTAATCACAATTGCAATCACGATCTCACGATCATTAATCATAGAGGTCACAATATTAATTATAAACCCGATTTTTATTAAAAATCTAATAATCGTTATATAACGGATAATACATAATAATTTATCTATATCACTATCCAAACTCCAATTTCTAGCCTTAACTCTAAATTAAATTCTCAAATTGCTATATAATAACAGCTATAATAACCAATTTTAATGCTTTTTATTATAAAGCCAAGACCAACGATGATAGATCGACTAACAACACTATACCAAGCCCAATGACGAAAAGGTTCCTGTACAAAAAAAAAGAAAACACAAAATTTAATACTAAGAATTAAACAAAGATACAAAAAAAAAACACTGCTAGCAAGAAACGATGCCACAAGTCTACCAAAGAACCAACTAGCGATACCACAAGCCCAACACGAAAGACCAACTAATGACATCACAAGCCCGACGACGAAAGTCCATTAACGACATCACAACAAGTTCTGGTGAGCCCAAATGACAAAGACTGACTAATGGCATCACAAGCCACAACAACCAAAAGTACTAAAATTCGATGAACTAAATAAAGAAAGTGCGAAAGTTAGTACAAGAACTAGACACAAACATAAAAAAAAACAAATAATCATAACAAATAGTGCCAGTGACAAAGGTGTACTGAAATGAACGCACCAATACGAAAATGACTAATCAATGATTATGTGACAATCCTGTTACCTGATTCTAAAAAAGAACCGAAAGAAACGTGAGTAAAAGAAAAAAAGTTAGTAAATATAAAAAAAAAATCCAAATTAACCAATCAGTATTAAGTATTATTTTAATAAACCAGACTGGGTATTACCCGGGCAGACCTTCATGTGGGTCTGAACCCGTATTGAATCTGAAAAATCAAAGGTCTGAACTCGGTTCGTCCACGGACTGGACCCAGATCTTTTGCAGAACACTATTTACAATTAAACTATGGCTTACCCAGTTACTCGAGACTAGTGAACCAAGTCGACCTTAAAAAATCGACTTGACTAAATCGACTTAAGTTGATTATAAAATTCGGCTATTAACCGAAAGTCGATTTCTTTATTTGCTCATATCACGTGACATGCAACGACCAATCACAGTCTGAGTTACAATTAGATTAACAAGTTATACTTAGATTAACAGTTAACACTTAATTTTTGAGTTAACAAGTTATACTTAGATTAACACTTGATTTTTGAGTTAATATAGTTAATATCGATGTGTATAATTAAATGATTTAATTTTATTCTACAACGAGTTATGATTACAATTTTTAAAATAATACAATTTGCACAATGTCAATTTTTTTTTCTATTTACGCGATATTAGATTGTTTTATTTAAACATGCTCTTCAATTTAGTATTAATATTTCTTGAGCATTGTATTAGTTTACTCAATTGCATATATGTAATTTAATATCGATTGAAATTTTTTTGAGTAAAGATTTTACCCAATCGACTAAGTCGGCTTTGCAAAAATCGGTTTGGTTAAGCCGACTAGTTGACTTAAGTCGATTTTACATATAGCGACTTGTATTACTACTCGAGACATTATTATAATTCTTAATAATAATTTTGATAATTTTTTAATTTCTTATATTTTATATAATAAAATTGCTTTTAAAATATGAAACCTTCTTGAAACAAAGTATCTGCTAGAAATATCTAGTAGCAACTCGAAAGCTAACAATATTATAAAATCAACTATATGATTAATACAAGATTTAGTTTTTGATAGAACCCAGACATTTCTCATATAGGTTATATTTTTTTTAGCAAATTAGTTAAAATTTAAACCAAGGTCCAAATTTAAAATTTGGTGAATTAGTATTAACATCAGCAAATTTATAATAGCGTAATCTTATGTAAGGTCTTACAAACTGTAATATAAGCAAAATATTACGTAATATATTTCGAAATATTTCGAAATATCAAATTTTCGAAATATTACGAAAGTAATTTCAAAATATTTCGAAATATGTTACGAAATATTTTGAACCCTTTCAAAATATTTTAGAACTAGAAAACCAAGCTAGATCAGTAAATCTGTAACCTGGATCACGCATCAGTTTGATTTTTTGAAGTAGTTCGAAATAGTTCAACAATGTTTCAAATTCTGTACTACAAGATCAGATTAGATCATTTGTTTATAATTAGATCTTTTATTTTGTTTTTTCACTTTTTAATTGTAACTATATATAACGATTAACAGATCTTTAACAATTATATAGTGTTTTGACCCGTTAAGAAAATTTCAATCTGGATCACCAGGTAAAAAAAAAAAACGAAAAAAATTTTTAAAAAATTTCCTATGCTCATCTAATCCGTAATGTGTTCTGAATCATAAATACATACTACAACTTTCGCTTTTTTTTCTCTCTTTTTTTTCTCTCTCTTTCTTTTTTTTCTCTCTTTTTTTTTCTCTCTTTTTTTTTTCTTTCCTTTTTTTTTAATATTTCGAATACTTTCAAAATATTTTAGAACAATTTGTAACCTGGATTATATCAAGGGCATGTTTGACTAATATTTTCAAAATGTTTCAATGATTTTTGATAATTGTACTACAAGATCAGATTAGATCTTTGTTTATTTTTTTTGTTTATAATTTAGATTTTTTTATCAATTTTACATTGTTTTTTCATTTTCCTTTTGTTATTTTTGGTTTCGTTTCATTTTTTTTAGTTTTGTTTTATTTTTTTATTTTTTAATTTTTAAATTTTTTTATTTTATTTTTATATTTTACCACTGGCACTTTGCAAAAAATCCGACTTTTCGGCACTTTGCGCAAGCCAACTCAGCCTTTCAACACTTTGCAAGAACACAATTCATCAATTTCCAAATTTCAAGAATGCAAGTTTTTGCAAGTTTTTGCAAGTTTTCGTTTAATTTATTTTTTCGTTTTATGTTTTTTGTTTTTGTTTTTTTGTTTATTTTTATTAATTTATTTTATTTTGGTACTTTGCAAAAACTTTTGACAATTTCTAAGTTGCAAGATCACGAACTCTTACTTCAAGAAAATGAAGATTTGGAGTTTTATTTATTTTTTTACTTAGTTTGCTTACATTTTTGTTTTTTGTGTTTTCTTTTTTTTTATTTATTTTTTTAATTTTATTTTATTTTATTTATCCCTTTCGGAACTATGCAAGAAAACGACTTGACTTTTCCAGCACTTTACAAGAACACTAATTCTAACATCTCTGGCACTTTGCAAGAAGTCATAAATATGAACTAATATAATCGAATATAAGCGAATATAGGCGAATATAAGCAAATATAATAGTTTATTTTTTTTTGTTTTGTTTTTTTGTTATTTTTTCGGGGTTGTTTTTTGTTTTTTTTACTTATTTATTTTATTTTATTTATTCCTTATTTCTTTCAGAACTTTACAAGAAAACGGCCTGACTTTTCCAGCATTTTACAAAAACAGTAAGTGAATATAAGAAATATAATAGTTTATTTTTTTATAGCTAACTGTAGGGTGAGCGAAAATAAGTATTTAGGGATAGTTTTTTGTATATAGTANCAGAACTTTACAAGAAAACGGCCTGACTTTTCCAGCATTTTACAAAAACAGTAATTCTAACTTTTCCAGCACTTTGCAAGAAGTAGCAAATATGAGCGAATATAAGCGAATATAAGTGAATAAGTGAATATAAGAAATATAATAGTTTATTTTTTTATAGCTAACTGTAGGGTGAGCGAAAATAAGTATTTAGGGATAGTTTTTTGTATATAGTAATAGAATTAAATGCAATGAAGTGCGAAAGTAGTTTAAAATATTTGTAATACTGTAAAAATAATACATAATATATATTAAAGTATATAATATTAATTAAAATGTATATTTAATAAATGTAAAATAGAGATGTTGTAATATCGCTATTTACATATTTGGAAGAACTCTTTCCAACGATTCTCTGGACCGAAATTTTTCATAAACGCCGACCTATGAAAATTTTGTAGTTAGTATTTTTATACATAACAAAAACTTTATCTAGAAGCAGCTTGGATACAGGACTTTAGATTGCATGTGAGATGGCTGAAATAGAGCTGAAAAAGATTTCTCCTTGTGGGTTTGGTTCTCCGGGTGGAAGACTTCGCTGCTATAGAAAATATAGTAGAGCTAAAATTCTGGAGTTTTTTGTCAAAAGATGTGGAAGTTTAGACAGAAACATACTTTTGGTTATCAATACTATTCTACAAAACATAAAACTTACACTCTTTACAAGTTTTGGTACCCTCGATATTTCTCCTTGGTTTTTTCGAAATTTTCGCCAAAAAGTGAGAAATCTAGCTTACACTTCCAAAAGATTGGCAATGTTTACTCCTCCCAATTTGGAAATGCGCCTACCAAATCGGAGCCCGGTCACGAGTAAGTTTTGACGCCTGCAAAATAAACAATGAATGACACGTGGGAATGATCTGGAGAAAATACCAGAAAAAATTTCTTTTCTTCTAGAAGTTTCTTTTAGGCGTAGTTTTCTTTCTTTTTTTTTTCTTTTCCTTTCTTTGATATATATATAATACTTTGATGGATATGGTTTCGTGCAGTATTATATAATTTTTATCTACTTTTTCTTTTGCCCTGTGTGGCTTTTTATATTTTCTTTTGTTAGTTTACATCATTAGCATAGAGTTTTTCTTTGTTTCTCACATCTTTCATTTTTATTATTTTTGCTAGTTTTGGTTTTTCGTCTAGGTTTTGTAGTTATTCCCCCCTTTTTTTTATCTCCTTTTGTTTCTCATTTTATTTGTTTTTCTTGAATGGTTGATTTTATCCCCACCATTGATGCTAGATGGGAGGGATTTGAAGGGAAATCCTCTGTCACTCTTTGACGTGGGCTGACAAAGTTTATATCTGCTTTATCCGTAAGGTGGTGCGACCGGTCGCATATAGATGCTTTCGAAGTAACCGCATGATGTCGAATTTTAGTTTTAAGTATCATGTATTAACGGGCTATAAATAGTACTCAATACTGATTTTAATAAAATATCGGCAAGACGTGTCAAAGAGTAAAAAAAAAAAACAAAAAAAAATATAGATGTTGTATTAAAACTCTTTCCATCGATCACTTGTACAAATTTCCAAACAAAAAAAAAACAAAAAATTTTTCATTAGCAAAAGACGAAATACTGGTTTTTATAAAGGTCAACCTTCCTTGTGTTGTCAGAGACTCCTTTATATATTCGGCACGCAAGCCAGAAGCATTGGTTGTGCAAGATAACTGGCAGTGGGGGTGGCAATCAATTAATCAACATTCACTTCACCGACATAACATTTCACTGACAATTATTCACCGACATGTTCATTTTACCGATAGTTTATTTCACCGAAGCTCATTTCACCGACAAAGTAATTCTGGTCATTGTCGTTAGGGTCAGGGTAGAATTAGGTAGAATTAGGGCTAAAGTTAGGGTGCTTTTTGAAAAAAAAACTTGTCGGTGAAATGAACTTCGGTGACTTGTCGGTTGAGTATTTGTCGGTAAAATGTTATGTCGGTGAGGTGATTGTTGGCGAAATAATATGAACCCGGCAGTGGGTGCCCTTGGTACAAGAAATTCTGGTAGAAGTTAAAAAAGAAAACTTTCGTCGACAAAGGGATTATAGCTTGGTTAGGCGGTGAACTAAAAAAAATGAGATTTTATTACTCTCTTTAAGGTTTTTGGTTGCAAGGACTTATTCAACCATAGACCCACTATCATATTCTCGCTAGAAGTCAA
The DNA here is from genome assembly GCA_003550325.1 of Gigaspora rosea. NCBI lineage: Eukaryota > Fungi > Glomeromycota > Glomeromycetes > Diversisporales > Gigasporaceae > Gigaspora > Gigaspora rosea. The sequence goes on along the minus strand of QKWP01000352.1, from coordinate 201,736 downwards.
TTTTGCTGGAATTTTTGACGAAAAGTAGGAAATTCAGCATACCCCTCCAAAAGATCGGCATTGTTGTTCCTATCTTAATTGGGAAGAAGGCATGCAGGTGGATAAACAGGAATAGACGCGTAATAGAACATGACGCAATGGAGTAGGCAGATACATAAATTAAATTCCAGAATGTTCTTTTAGTTTTCTTTTTTTTTTATGTATATATAATACTTTGGCGAGTCGTTTTCTTGTGCAGTATTATATAATTTTTATCATTGATTTCAGATTTGGATTTATTTTTTTTTTCTTTTTTTTTCTTTCTTTTTATTGTTTGTTTTCATTTTGTTAGCTTTTTGCTTTCGCAACGCCCAGAAGCGACCTGTCTCACCGACTGTTGCAGTGGCCGGAAATCTTCGCAGCCAATTTTCGGACTGCTTGCGCCACAAGTTCATGTAGTATCTCGTAATATCAGACTTGGGCCTCACATTACGTCTCGTGACTTCGGTTATTCCAAATCAGGGTTTTGGCACAGCCCTTGTCGTCGTGACCTTGATTGTCGATCGCTACCCATTCTAGGATTTCTAATTTGGTCTAGCCCGGCTGGCTTTCTTAAAATCGCCGCCACTTGGATTTGAACCAGCAACCTTGCAATTTGCAAGCTTGGAGCATAACCGCTATGCTATCGGACCCAAGGATAGATAGAGTATTGATAATAAGTAATTAACATAGTTTAGTTATATTATAATCTAATATCTAATAAAGGTATCGACAAGACTGTCAAAGAGTTAAAAAATAAAAAAAATAAAAAAAATAAATGTAAAATATAATGTATAATAATAATAAATAAAAAAAGATAAAATTTTATATTAAAAACAAAAAATTTGCTGGAGTTGTATGAAGAAGCGATACAAAATAACGGTTTTTATGCAGGTTAACCAAGGGTTTCTGGTTTATCGCCTTTGGGGACTCCTATATATATTTGGCATGCAAACCAAAAGCGTTAGTATACAAGATAACTGGCAGGAGGTGGCGCCCTTGTATACAAAATTTTGGAGAAAGAAGTCTTTCGTCAACAAAGTTATTTGTATAAGGCTTAATGGAGAACAGCAAATGAGTTTTTCACTACACTCCTTGGAAAATCTAAAGGACATGAACCGAACTCCACTACCATATTCTCACTTTTCTCAGGTTTTTTTTAGGGAATATTTTTGCTGATGTAAAAGTGAGAAATCCAGCTTACCCCCTCCAAAAGATCGGCATTGTTTACAATTCCGAATTGGGAACGAAGTCACGAGAAATCACGTTCTGCCACGTGTAGGCCGAGGACTGGTTTCGGTTTCGGTTTTGGAGGTTTTTCTAGAAAATTCTTGCAGGGCTAACTCTACCCCGAAGATAATGATAAATATAATACGAACTAAATTTAGAGTAGAGCTAGATTTAAGAGTATTATATAATTTTTAAATAATAGTTTATCCCTTTTTCAATTTTACTTTCTTTTTTTTGTCTTCTCTATCTTGTTTCTTTTTTTTTCTGTTTTGTTTGTTTTGGTTTACGTTTAGGTGTTGTAGGTTTTTCCCCCCTTTTTTTTATCTCCTTTCTTTTTCGTTCGCATACTTTGTTTTTTCTTTGTGATATGGATGTAAATATTCCTTATCCTAGAGGCTAGGTAGGGTAGATTAGAAAAAAGTTAGTAATCTTGATAGGTTAACAACTTCCAATCGGTGAACTAGAGACGGAACCTCCAGAAAGTTGGAGGCCCTCTAGGAAGATAAATTGTTGTTGCAATAATTGCGGATAGGTACTTCGGTAACCGGACGAGTCTTTATTGTTAAAATTGGAGGATTATAGGCAGAAATATTTATAGGTGTAAAATCACCATATCCAATATATAATAAAGGCAGGATTATTAACAAAAAAAAATAAAATAAAATAAAATTTTATATTAAATTGCAAAAATGTGCAAAATATTGCGTAAACCTGTAAAAAAGCATGATTATATGAATATGTATATCGTTTATTTATTTTTAAAAATTTTTGAAAATTTGCGAAAATTTGCAAATATTGCGAAACAATACAAAAATATCAAAATAATACCTTCTGCGCACTTTAGTTTATTGATCTGCATAAGTACATAACCCCTGTAGGAGGTAATTTGCATTTTTTTATTTGCAATATATTTCGAAATATTTCGAAATAATAACCATAATATTACTGTAATATAGCATAATATATTGCGTAATCTACCGTATCGATCGTAAAATTTTGTAATATTACGGCCCGTAATATCTTCCATAAGATTACGTATACAAGTCACTCTCGTTATAGTGAAGCCTTTGGGCTATAAATTTTTCTTCACAATATCGAGAGATTCACTATAATGAATGTCTCTCAATATAGTGAAGATAATATATAAAAATATAAATCTTCACTATATCGAGAGAGGTAATAGTAAGTATAATTTATATTCATATTTTTTTTTATTGCCAATTTATATTTCACGGCATTATATGAATTACAATACAGTTGTATTCCATATAATTACACTATCGGAACCCGTAAAGAGAGTTTTTATATAGAAGATACACCAAGATTTTATATGCTTAATAGTAGTTTATTCATTTAATACGCTTATAAATATTGTGCTAATTTATATGGTAGCGTGATTGTATATTGTAAAGACATTCCTTTCTATTACTTGTTTGGAATATTTAAAGCATACTTTTTTTTTTTTTATTGTTAAGGTGAGGTCATGCCTCGGATCTTTATTAAGCATAGTTATCATTACAACATCCATGAATATTGCATTGGATTACTACAACTACCAAGTACCGAAACTTAGACTATTTTATCTACGACCTAAACCTACCAGAGTATCCTATATATCCCACTCATATAGTTAACCTGGTTTTTGCACCTAACCTGTCCACTAATGGTACATGTAGTGCTGCCGCTGCCAGGTTCGTATCTCAAGCCATCTTTTTAATGCTGCCACAACCTAGCCCGTTTCTCAAGCCACTTCCTTCTTACTAGTATCTATAGCATGGTGCATGCCCTTGCAAAGTTCACCAACCCCAGTACTTCTCCCATTCCTCTTCTGGTTTCTTTCCGGTTGCTTTCTTTTCCCCTACCTCGCTTTCTTTTCCCTGGTTGCATTCCTACTCCCAATGCTAAAGACCCAGAAGGAGTGGTTTGCCTGGCGAACCAAGGTCTCCCTCTTCTTGATACATACTTCCGTAACACATGTCCTTTTCCTCCGGAGCGACTTCCAGTGGTCTGATTAGTAGAGCCCCGCCAAAGGCCCTTTTGTCATAAGTCTGCTTCCGGTCAGTCCGCTTCTCGGTCAGTCCGCTTCCAGTCCGTCCCCGTCCGATTTCTGTTTAAGTATTATCGAAGTCGGTTACCTCTTTGCTCGGGTCTTGCCAAGTATGGTTTCCTTTGTCCTACGGTTTTGTGCATAACACAGCGCCAGCGCTCCCTAGGATTTATGGCCCCAGTTCTGTAACACAGCTCTAGAGCTCCCAATATGAGTTGGTGTAATCTGAGATATAGATTTGTAAATCCGAGCTCAGAGTCCAGGTTACCGTAATGCAGATAAATTTTTCGAAATCGTCTCCAGTAGGATTCGAACTCTGTACCTTTTGTTACAACTACTTGGGGGTGACAACAATCCAACTACACTATGTCACCATACCCCATTTAAAGCATACTTAAGTTCTTATTATTACATTGGTTAGTAGATAAATACAGCGCATTGACAACCGTGGTATTTATAATAATTATTCTATTCCGCACTGATCTCATAAAATTATTTCAAGTGCACACCATAAATTTAAACATTTTTTATTTGAAAAAGTTATTAGTATTTAGATTTACTCAAATCAAAAATATATTATCCACATTTAACCAATAACAATCAAAAAAAAAAAAGGGAAGAAGGAAAAAAATTAAAAAAAGTAAAAAAGTTTTGCACCGCAATGAAATGTTGAAATGTTTCATTCAATTAGTCATCGTTTTTTAATTCTATTCTTCGTTTTTGACCTTAGTTTTGTCTCAAATAACAGTTTTTTTTTGCAATAAACGAGTAATAAAAGAGTAATTATTGTTGGTGGAGTTGGTATAGTTGTCATCTTTTCTTGGTGCTTCGTCGAATGTGATTTGAAGATACAATTTAAAAATAAAATCGTATAGCATTCAAAAAAAAAAAATTTGAAATTGAAATTTTCAAAAAAAAAAAAAATCGAAAATTTTCAAAAAAAAAAAATAGTTAATTCGTGTCCAAAATAAATGAATCTAAGGTGGATTGTTATTGCGAAGTAATATGTTTCAATTTTACTTCTTTTTTTAACTTTCCCAAATTTCGAATAAGAGAATCATCGACGTTGAAAGTGCCATCTGGTTGTTGCTTAAGGAATAATAGGATCCCATTCATAAATCCTAAGGCTTGTATGAAGAATATTGGTTTAGTAGTAACCTCATCCTCTGGTTCAATACATTTATGGTTTTTTACAGCTTCAATTATCATCTCATCAGTCGGCATTTCATTAGTAATAAGGTTATTATCGACCGTCATATACTCTTCTGCATTCATAGGTTGGTCGAGAGGTAAATGCAAGATCAAATTCTCAATTTCACTAGTAATAATAGATTCATTTATTTGGTCGGGCCCCTCAAACGGGAACAATTCACTTAAAAAATCCTGTGGCAAAATCCCAGTTTTCCACCAACAGTTACGAATAGTTCTGGGCGTCACTTTACTCCAAGCAGTAGCGGTGAAGCTGATTGCATCTTTGATATTTATTGGTTCAGGTGGATCACTACCAAATTCTAAAAAGGCATTAAACGCATTTATGCGATCTTCACTGAAAAATTTTTTATAATTTGCCTGTTACAAAATCGTGTTGAAAATTGTCAATATTAAAAGTTCCATCAATATCGTCTATTTCTGCGAACTTTTGATACTAAATAAATGCTTGTGTCCATCCTTACAACTCCAATTTCTTTTTTATAATAATGTCCAATATTACGTTTCACTAGCATGCTCTATCTTGCTAATTTTCTATTTGATAGCAATATCAATATTAAATATTCTACCAGCGTGCTCTTTCTTTACTGGCTTTTGATAATAAATAAATGTTTTGTGTTCATCATTTTTTAACTCCAATTCTTTTTTTATAAAAATAACAAACAAAAAAAGTGCTATTCGCATGTTCTACTTTGATTTTTGTAATAATAACTCACCTTAAAACTCCAAATTATCCCAGCATCGCATGGTTGTAGATGTGCCGTTGTTTTTGAAAAAAGAATGTGAAGCTTTATATTTGTTAGAGTTAATCCTTCTTCAAGTTCATGAGTTGATGCGCCATCTAAAATGAGAAGAATTGACCGACTAGCCAAACGCATTTGATCGTCAAAACGTTTTATATAATGATTAAAAATGGATGTTTGCATCTATGCAAAGCTATTCCAGTAATAATACACAGGCAAAGTAGATTTATCGATATTTTTGAGAGCCCGGGGAGTTTTGAATTTGTGAATTAACAGAGGAGGGGGCTTATGAGTACCAGTTGCATTACATGTAAGTAAGACAGTAATACGATCTTTAGCTTTTTTTTGACCAGAAATTGGACCATTAGCTAACGTTTTATCAGGTTCCATATGCCAGTATACTGCTGTCTCATCAGCATTATAAACATCTTCAGGACGATATTTTTTAATTACTTCTTGTAATTCAGCACGAAATTGGGGAAGATCCTTAAGAGGTGCACTTGTAGCCTCGCCTAAACGTTTGTATTCTTTTATATGATGTCATTTTTTAAATTTTGAGAGCCATCCATCAGATGCATTAAAGCCTGTTATTTCAAGCTTTTCTGCAAGTTGTGTTGCTTTGCGTTGAATAATTGTACCTGTAATCGTTTGCATTGCTGTATTCACTCGAGACACCCGAAGAGCTACTGCCTCTTCCAATAACGGAAATTTTCCAGTTCTTTGTCGCTTTAAAAAACTATTTTTTGAATCTGAATCAAGTGAAAGCCACCTTTCTTTTTCACGAATAATCCCTGAAATGGTTGCTTCAGCAACCTCGAATCTTTCTGCAAGTTTAATCTGACTAACTCCTTTTTGTTTTAGGTGATATATTTTAGCCTTTTGGGTACCGGTAAGGCTCTTTCTTTTTGTATTTTTTTCTTCATTTTTTTGGTTTTTTTGTTACTGGTTCTATAGAAGATTCTTCTAATATTTCCATTAATATTGTCCTTGTTGATACAAGTAAGAAAAGAAGATTAAAAATAAAAAAGGAGAATTTTCTAAAATAAGAAAAGCATGATTTCATCTACCAAAATGAAATCGATTAATAACCGCAATCGCAATGTAATTTTACTGTGTAAAAAAAAAAAAAAAAAAAAAAATTATGGTTCAAAAAAATAGTAGCCTATATTCTCGCAAAGTACGTTTGCTAGTAATGCTCTTTACTCCCTGTATCGTAAGGGAAGTAACAAAAATCAGGTGATTTTTTAGGGGGGGGGTAAAAAAAGTTAAAATTATATATAAGAACCTGACTATTTATATATTAAGAAAGAGGGAGGGGGGTAGGCCTCTGATAAAAAATAATCAGGTGATTAATGACACTGCCCTAAAGGTTTAATGAAGTTTATATCATAAGCATATTTTTAAATAAAAAAAAACTTTAAACAATAAAGTTTAAGGGTAGAGGGTATTATTTTAAAATTATATATAAACTTAATGGTAAATTTTTTTATATTTAAATTTTATGAAAAATTATAATAAGTCAACTAATTATATTTTAAACCAAGTTTGTAGAGCAGGTTTTTCGGATTCTAATGATAGTAAAATCATTAAAATTGGTTAAAAACTCAGTAAGCTATAAAATTTTAAAGATTGGGTATTAAAATTTAGTAATAAAACTAACTTATAAATTTACGCAAATTGACCAATCAGAATTAGAGATTTTGTGCAACCCAGAAAATTTTTGGTCAACCCAGAAAATCTTTATGATATATACAAGTATATTTTTTAAAATATAATAATAGTTCAAATTTTACCATAATAGATAAATTGTTTTATTTATATTTTGTAAAATTTTAATAAAAATTAGTTGTAATTTAAAAAAGTTTTATTAGTAGCATATGTCAATTTTATATAAAAATTTCAAATACCATATAAAAACTATATAAAAATAATTTATGTACCCTCTACCCTTAATGAAATAGCCTTAATATAGATCGAATTGGTGTATGTACGTATGTCAACAACAATGAAAGGTTTTATGTAAAGAACCGTATGTACTTAATAGCGACTATTTTATACATACTGCAGAAACTTAAAATGAGTCGCTACTGAATTTGGCTTATTTGTTAGGTGATCTTTATAAAATGGATAAGGTCTTTATGTACGTGATGTGATAGTACCGCATTAATATGATTGGCTAAAAGAGGTCATGTGACGCATTCTTCATTATATCGAGAGATTTTTAACTATATTTGTCTTAAAAAAAAACTTCATATCTCTTATATCGGGAGTTTACTAATTATCTTCATTATAAAAAGCGAAAATTAAATAATATTGGTTTGGTTCTAAAAAAATTCTTCACTATAAGCCAATCTTCACTATATCGAGAGTTTACTATAACAAGAGTGACTTGTATATAATTCGCTAATGAATTTAAATAATGGTTACATTTTGTATTTTGGTGAAATATTTAAAATTTTGCATTGTTAAATTTAATATTGGGTGTTATTTTATAGAGACATAACGCTATGACGACCTCGTGATCAGCAATTGAATTCGATCAGTCGATTACATATACTTAAAAAAATTATTAAAAAAATTTAATAAAGAAAAAATATGCTTGTCACCGGCGGTGACAGTAACCAGATTAGGGTTAGGGTTAGATTTAGAGTTAGAAAAAGGTTTATTATATAAAAAACTACTTTAAGAAGCATTTTTAGCTAAAAAAAAATATTGGTTTCATAGGCACAATTTGAAGTTATCATGATTTGTAATTTTTTGAATTTTTTTGTCATACCTAATCTAACAATTTGATTGGCTCAGAACTGTAACCATGGTTACAAATAGATTTGCCTTTTAATAAATTTATTAAAAAAAAACTGGGTTTAATATATAAAAATAAATCTGATTATAATTTATTAATTTATTTTTTTTAATTTTTTTTAAATTATTTTATTAATTATTTTTTTTTTAGATCTAAGAAAACAGAAAGAAAATAGGACGAAAACTGTGAACAAAACAAGAAGAAAACAGAACAGGAATAGCAAAAAAACAGATGAAAACAAGGACAAGAATTCGACCATGAACAAAGAAAGAATCTACCAAGAAACGACTAGAAACTTCCAATAAAAACGGCAACTCTATCTATCGAAAAACAACAAATTTACTGAAAAAGTTACTAAAGGAACTCAAAAAAAATGACGAAAAACCCTGAACAAACCCACTATAGACAACAAAGAACTTATAGGAAAACCCTACTGAAAACTGACGAAAACTCGCCAAAAAACGATAAAAATCCTTCTTTTTAGAAGACCTATTGAAAACCTCGCAAAAAACAACGGACTATTAAATTAGCCACCAAAAAACAACTAAAAGTACTTACCAAGAAAACAACCTAATGAATTCCCAAAATCCACCAATCTAAACGCAACTTTACACTCCTATAGTAGCTTTAATGACAACTCCAACAACAACTCCAACAACAACACAAAAAAAACCAAAAAAAAACAACCTACCGAATCATTAAAATATACTGCAACTTCATGCTCCTATTCCAACAACCACCGAAATCTACCACAACTTTATCCACTACAACTTTATGCTCCTACTATGGCTCCTACTATGGCTCCAATGACAACTTCAATGACAACTCCAGTAATGGCTCCAACAACAGCTCTAGTGATGCTCCAAAAAAAAAATTAATATTAATGGATTGGATTTACCCTTTTGTACGAAATATAGTACATTTTAAAAAATGCATTAAAAATTTAAAAAAATTAATAGCTTAATTTTTTTTATATACAAAAATCTAATAAGTATTCAAAAATAGTTTAGCAGTATTGTTTTTTAAATTAATAATAAAATTTTTATAAAAAAATTTTTTTTATATATTGTATTTTTTGTGATTTCTAATGTACTAGATTTCGTACATTTGTAAAGTCAGTTATAATTATAATTTATTAATATATTTGGCAAATTAAAAGTTTTAATAAATAAAAAATTGTATAGGCTTGTTATAAAAAAAATATTATTATTAGTTATATTATAAAAATTATTACTTATATTATAAGCTTTTTTTGAAAATTTTACAAATTATTATTTTACATAGTAAGCCATATGAGTTTAGCTAGAGTTTAAAAAATTTTTTGCTAATTAAATTTTCTAAATTCTTAATCAAAATTATAAATATTTATTATCTAATTTCAATTACAAAATTTTTTTTAATCCTAAATTAGTATATCTCAAGTTATATTACTTTAAATTTTAAAAAAATTACATCTAATTTTTATATATAAATTGGATATTTTAGTTATATAGTATTTACTAGCAAAAATTTCAAATTTAGATTACTTCTTATATATTAATCTAATCTTAAATAAAATTTTAAAATTATAACTAACAAACTTATGTTTATAATTTTATTAATAGTTTAAATAAATTTATTTAGTAAAAAAATTTTTTATAATCAAAAATATTTTGTAAAATTACTAGTAAATGTGCTAAAAACTAGGTTAAACTAGCAAATGCGAATTTTAAAAAAAATGTACAAAATTTAAAAAGCTATGTAAAGCTATGAGTTTTTTAAAACAAGTAGCCCATAAGTTAAAATATTATTAAAAAATATTTAATTAAGTAGTTAATTTTAAAAATTAATAGATAATTAAGTTTAATTATGTACTAAATCTAGTACAATGTACTAGATCTAGTACAGATAAATTCTATCCATTAATAAAATAAAAAAAAAAATAATAAATCAAAAAATAGAAAAAAAATAAATCAAAAATTAAAAAAAATTATTTATATGATCAGCAATCTGTAAAATAATTGGCCAATCATATAGGGTTGCAGGACCCCGAACATTTCTCATATAGGTCTTAACTAGATTTTGGCCAATTTTGGCCCAATTTGCTAAAAATGACAAAATATATTTGTTTAAATAACTTTTGATTTAGTGATCAGAATTGAATGATTTTTTTTTTGTTAGATGCCTCACTAAAAGCTTTATTTTTAAAAAATGTTTGTTCAAATTGGTCAACTAGATGCCAAGATAATTGGCAAAAACTATTTTTTGTTTCTCAAATTTCAGGAGTTTTTGCTGAAAACAAACAAGTATGATCTCTATACTAGATATCTGGGGTCCTGGGTTGCCATGGTGACATGTTGCTATTGACATTTTGCCTTTAAAATTTTGTCGATTTATCCTTTTTTTAGAAGAATTACTTAATATTGGAAAAATAAAAACATTAATAATAGGCACCTTACTTGACGGAAAGAACACGAGAAAATCAATAAACAAAACAAAACAAAAATAAATAAATAATAAATAAGTAAAAAACTACGTTTTTTTTTATTCACTTTTTTTTATTATTATTTTTTTTATTCTGATTTTTTTTAATTTAAAATTTGAAATAACAATAGAAAAATGATAGTGGAAATAAAAATAAATTTCCAGTTATTTCCATAATAAGGAATACTTTTATTCCCATATATGTACTTATCTATACTACAGTTGGATCTCCTTAAATGCAACCTCCATAAATGCAATACCTCTTTAAATGCACGTTTTTTTTCTATTCTGTAAAATATTATTATAGTCAACCCTCCATAAATGCAATACCTCTCTAAATGCACGTTTTTTTCTATTCCGTAAAATGTTATTAGTGCTAAATGCACGTTCTATATTCTGTAAATGCACGTTCTCTTGAATAACATTTTATATCACACTAACCTCCCTAAATGCACGTGGCCAATCAAATTTTAGTATTTAAGATAGGTTATACATTTTGGTAGAAGTTACACAAACTTGATGATCTAATTTTTAAAAGCTGCAATTTAATTGGCTCTCTCTAAATGCAAACCTCCCTAAATGCACGTTGTAGGCTTGTCCCTACGAGTTGCATTTATGGAGGGTTGACTGTATT